>JAJIBD010007599.1:0-98391 GCA_021461705.1 Cryptotis parvus | reverse complement strand
GACCACCCTGCAGCAGTCTTTTTTCAATTCAGGCCCAGGCATGCTGATCCAGAGACTCACAGACATGGGGCAGAGCTGCTACAGGCTCTCCCTGTGCCCAGTCGCTCACGAGGTTTCAGGAGGGATGGCCCTGGCCTGCCACCCCAGCAGAGCCTTGCAAGATGCAAGACAACCCCACTCCACGAGGGCCACCATTTTCCACATCCGCAAACAACCGCAGTAGTTTATCACTAAATGCTAGAGTACAGAGGTAACAACAAGAATATGCCACCCACACAGCAGAGCGTGGCAAGCTACCCATGTCGTATTTGATATGCCAATTACCAGTAACAATTATAGACCTCATTCCCATGACCTGATGGAATGGTTTGAGGCTCTTTATGTTCCTGGAGCAAGCAGGTGCCCTTGGGCCTTACTAGCATGAGACAGGATAAATGGAGATGTTACTGGGGCCCGCTCAAGCAAATCTATGATGATCAGGAAGACAGTGATACAGTGATACAGCATAAAAAAGTTTATGCTCTTCAGTAAATCTTAACCAGAATGGATCACATCCAACTTAAAGCACTTTGTCAATGCGACATACCTATGTCTTTTTTTTTTTTTAATATTTTTTTGAATGGCCCTAAAAAAAGACAAAAGTCAATCCTTTACAGCATGTTTGTTGTGAATAACTGGATACTGATGCAATCACTACACAATAATTTTTGGAGTTTTCTAATTCTTTTTATGTATCTCTGTGTTTAAAGAAGTCTCCCATTCTTCTTCAGTCAAATCTTCAAATCCTGTTTTTCCTGGAGCCTTCATGAAATAGTGCTTTGCTGTTTCTGCTTCTGACAGCTTTTACTTAGACTTGCATAAGCAGTGTGGTTTCTCAAGTAACTGGTCTTGATATACATCTCATTCTATTTCATTTTTTATAAAGAAATTTACTTACTCAACAATTTCAGTTAACCCTTGGTATGCATCAACTTCTATATCTATATCTCAAATTGACCTTAACATATAAATATATAACATATAAAGTTTTAACTTTAAACATATAAATATGGAACTCTGAATCCCTCCACTTGGCTGTCGTGAAAGTCCCTAAAATTCCATATTCTCTTGCATATTTTTGTAGAATGTTCCACCACCAACCTGATCCTGAAAGTTATAATTACATAAAATGCTTGTGTGTGTTCTACCTGCCTCTTCCATTAAGTTTGTAAAAAAAAAAAACCCCAGCATCCTATGCTAAATATCTCTCAAATCTCATCCATATCTTTGTTTTTTACAACTATATTTTTGTTTTAATATTCAAACACAATATCATCATCTGTTGCTTTAATTTGCTCTCCCTTTTGCCCATCTGATCATGAAGTGTCCAGGAAGGATGGTGGGTTCTAGCCCTGGCCCGCCACCCTAGCAGAGCATCACAAGAAGCCAGAGGAACCCCCACACCATGAGGGCCACCATTTCCACATCCAGACTCCCCTCTCCTCAGAGCTCCACCCAGCAGAAGAGCTGATCAAAGCCCGGCTTGCACAGTCATTTTGCAGCCACATGGTTCATCAATAAATGCTCGAGTTTTGACATTACTACTAGAGAATCCCACCTGTACAGCAGAGCCTGGAAAGCTACCTGTGTCGTGATTTGACATGCCAAATACCAGTAACAATTATGGACCTCATACCCATGACTTGATAGAATGGTTTGAGGCTCTTTTATGTTCCTGGAGGCGGGCAGATGCCCTTGGGCTATCTCGCATGTGACAGGACATATTGAGATGTTACTGGTGCCCACTAGAGCAAATCGATGATCCATGGGAAGACAGTGATACAGAGATACAGTTGCTTTAACAACTATAATAGACTTCAAGCTCCATCCTTAGTCATTTTTCTCTTTTAGCCTCCATTTACTAAAAAGAATATATATACATATATATGTATATACTCAAACATATATACATATACACATTATATATACAGACACACATATGGAAACAGTACATAGGAATCTACCAGTGACAGAATAAGCACCTTGCCAGCGTAAGACCTTGATTTTGATTCCCCATGCTGCCACATACATCAAGTGCAACTAGCAACTCTTCTGCTTGATCTTGACAGCTCTATTTTCTTTGATCCTGTTGTTGTAAATATTTAGGTCTATGTAAACTTTACAACAAAAGGTATGATCTTTGGTGAGCACCACAGCATAAACATGTATCAGCACCTGGCCAAGAAGTACAACCTTGAGAGATCAAGTGTATGAGCATCACAGTAACACCTGGTGAGCACCACAACCAGAATGAACCCACAGATCATGACTGAAGAGGACCGTTTTCCTTGATCACTGCAGTTGAGCATGTGAGCACCACAAGCTGATGCGTGACAAGCACCACCACTAAAGTGTGAGCATGGTAGGCATATGTCAACCCCACTCACTGCAACTGTAATGCAGCAATGAAAAGAGGGAGGGAGTGAATAAAAAGTAATGAAATGCTTTTAAATGAAAAATATATGTTCAATTACAGATAATATGCACGAGATATATGACTCACTAGACTTTGGTCTGTGAAAAGCAAAAAGTAGATATATTTGTTTCATTAAAAAAGCCTAGAGCTTTTTACAGTGGTTGGTGCATAATAAGCACTCAATAAATTATTACAAAAACTTAACAGGAGACAAAATGGAATTGAGAAATTAAATCAGTTAGAATAAACAGGACAATTTGCTTTTTCATTTATGTACTTAAATTTAAAAATATTGAACGCATTGGTCAATTTGTATTCAGTTAAAAATAAGAACAAGACATTAATTATTAATTTTGAAAAGTCAAAGAAAATTAAGAGTGTACTTTTGTTTGAACATTAATTTCAATAAGCAGTTAGTGTATTTTTCTAGTAGCTTTACTGAGATGTAATTTTTATCATAAAATGCATCCTTTGTCTATACAATTATTTTTTAGTATATTTGTAAGAGTTGTGATCATCCAATTTTATAATATCTTCATCATTACTAATGGACTTATTTATCACTCCCCTTTTGTTAACCCTTAACCCTGATAGCTCAAAGGAACTTATAATTTACCTTCTTTCTCTACAGATTTGCTTATTTTGGTTATTCTATATGAGTAGAGTCACATAATTTGTTGTTTCTTTGTTGTAACTCTTTGCCAAGTATACTATATACATCATTTACCTTTGAATTCCCATGTTTAAATTTTAATATGTCTTAGATGCTTTTACATCTGAAAGATATTTTATTTGAAAAATAATGATGCATGAATGAGTATATTTATATTATTGATGATCATATAATATCTACTCTCTGGGTGATGATGAAACACTTCTGTAATTGTCACTGCAGAAATAATTGTTTTCAAAATTTGTTATCGAATCATGATTATTTCAAGCAACTTAAAAATAATCAACCAATATGAACTACCTTAAAATGTAGATTTTATGCCACAAATAATCTGTAAAGTGAAAAGTTTTATCTCCTCTGATTATTCAGCCTTGTGTCAAGCTTTGTGACCTGATTCCTCCTCCCGTCCTCTTGTTCAGGCCCATCTTCACAGTAGCAAATGGCTGCGTTGTTCAGAGTCAGCAAAATGCAAATACATACCGACAGGTGTGGGAATGTGAAGAGAACAGGGGATAGGAAATTAAAAAGGAATTGTTGCTAGATTTCTACAAGGTTACATCTCACCATAAGTGATGCATTTTGTTTCCATTTTTTCTGTACCAGAGGAACAAAGTAAACTTGTTTGTTTCACTAAACAGTGCTTCACTAACACTTCACTAGGTTTTGGAAATACTTCAATACTTCACTAATAATTTACTGAACTTTGGAAATTTGGTTCATTAAGAAATACATCACTAAGCTTTAGAAAGAAAACAAAATATAAAGGCAATGAGTTTAGGCAACGAATCAACTCTTATGGGAGGAAATTTTAAGGGCTCTGTAAGAATAAGAAAATAAGACATCAAGAAAGAATGTGAATTACACAGGGATGATTTATAATATTCTGCCTGTTATTAATCTCGAGTCCCTCAACTTCAACCATCTCCTTCTCTCTTCCACTTTGATCCTATCAAAGCAAACTCTGTGAGAGCTCCCGCTCTCTTTTATCAGCTGGGTCCCTGTCACTGTTTAGAGAATGTCAAAGAGAACTTTCAGGTGAATGAGAAGAACGGAGGTATATGTTTGTGATTGATTTCAACTTCTTTCAGTGTCACTTGTTGACCACAGTGTTTTTACATCTACAGGGAGTCTTACGCTGTTCAAAACAATCAACACTTCTGAGCCCCATAGCTGGTGGGGGTAGATTCAGAATCCTCAAGATTAACATTGACTTGTCATGTGACTTGTGTCCCTACTACATGGGACAGCACCTGTAAGTCTCATAAGTATTTATTCTACAATCTCTTCCTTTTTGTTATTCCAGCTGGATTGCAGCTAGCTTAAAATTCCATTTATACATTTTCAATTCAGTGCCTAATGAACAATTCTTTATATTAAATTTTCTCTGTAAAATAACAGATAATTTTTCTCCTGATGGATAAATATGTGGATCTCATTTTAGAAGAAAGAAAAAAGAGAAAAAAAACACAAACTACTTTCATTTGTATTCTAGTTTGAGGAAAAGGTGTCCAGATACCCCCAAAAAATCAAAGCAACCAGAATAATAAAGGAACACAATGCTACAGGACTTACTAAATATATATATAGAGTGGAATAAAGGAACACAATGCTACAGGACTTACTGTATATATAGAGTGGAATAAAGGAACACAATGCTACAGGACTTACTGCATCCTCAGCTCCAAGTAGCAAAGAACAAAACATTGTTGACCCCAACTCCTGCTTCCCAGCTCTAAAATAACAATTGCAATCTCAATTTTAATGAGCTCACTACTAAGCATCAATCAGCAATTGAGGTCAAATGTTGAAACTGGAAAAATGTACAAGCAATCAGCACTCAAGTAAAAAATTGCGCCTTCTATAAAGATGTTCCATTTTCCAACTATTAAAAAATGTAAAAGCATCAAGTCAAAACAATAGCTTTATTGAGTATATCAATGGGTGTTTGATACAAAGAGAACTTTACTCTCTTTAGCCTTTTATTGCATTGTTTTAAGCAAAAAATCACAAAAAAATAGAACTTTAGAACTGAAGCAGAAGCTAATCCATTCCCAAAATCAATTGAGATAGTACAGCTACATTCTGCTCTCAGTGGAGTCAAGTATGGGAAAAAGTAGCTTATGGGAAAAATAATCGCAGGAAGTGTCCATCTAAATTCTCCTGAAAATGCAAATAATAATCACAGTAAATTTCAACAGTAGAGATTGAAGTAGTCGGTGACTGACACCAGATAAAAAGTGGCAAAGACATCTGACATATTTTCAGGACTTAATTGATGGCATGGCTAAGTGGAGCAATTCTTGTTGTAAGGTATCCTTCAAGGTGGAGAAAATTGTACCCAACCCCCAATATATTACTAGTTGATTTGTTTCACTGATAAAGGATTGTTTTTTACATATTGTGTTCATTGTGCCATAATTGTCAGATAAAACGTAGAAGGTATAAAAGTAGGGAAAAGAGAAAGAAGTTTTTATTTAATAAGTTAAATGCTGTTGAGGAGAGAGAGGAAAAATTAATCCCAACAGAAAATAAATAAAGGCATGTTTCTATGGATGTGATTGAGATCTTTAAAATAATTTTTAAATAAGACGTATTTTTTGAGCATCAGAGACATGGAACAGAAAACACAAATCTTAGGGCAATAGTCATCACTGTTTTGTTGTTTCTAAGGAACTGCTGTGTGGGAACACACTCTCCTAGACAAGAGTCTGTGTCCTGTGCTCAGACACCACACAGCACAGTAACAAGGTCACTGATGTGTTCTTGGCTCTGAAGCAAACCACACCCATCTCAATGTGCAAACAGTTTTTTTTTAATCAAAATAGTGAACGTATGTCACAGAAGCTTCAAATTCTCCTCTCATCACAAAGTTGGTCAGAATTTCTTGAAACATATGAGGGTTAGTAAATAAAGGACAAAGAAAAAAATATTGATGCGCATTTTAATGTACAATAAGCTTGATGTTTTATGGATTTAAGATAACACTGCTCCACACAATGGACTGTTTTGTTTATGTGTGCCATCACAAAATGTTTATATTTTGGGGTCCCATGACCTCAGCCAGGCGTGATCCCATTCCCAGAGACAGGAGTCAGTCCTGAGCACTGCCAAGTGTAGCCCCAAACAAAAAGTTCACATGTAGGGATGCTAAGGCTCTTTTAATTGTTGTAGGTGACGGCCTGAGAACTCATAAGCTTGTGAAGGCAGAGTGCTCATGGCTGGAGTCAGTGTCAAACTAAAGGCTTCTGCAGTTTCTTAACCTCTTCTTCCCAAGAAGCTTTAGTCTACAACACAGAAAGCCTGAGGGGGAGGGGGGGCTCTTATTGATGGCTCCTTGGTCTTAGAATTCAAGCCTCCAGAAATTGAAATAAGCTTGTTTAACTATCCTGTGTGATTCCATCATAGAAGCATAATCTTTGTTTATTTTTCTTATTTTTCAGTCATTTTAGTCTGCTTTACAAAAGTTATTTTCTATATTTTTATTGGAGAGACTATAAAATATTTAAAAACATTTAGAATTTCAATGTGCTTAAGATTTGAGGAGTTTGGGGGCTGGAAAGAAAGTACAGTGGGAAGTGTACTTTTCTTGCACGTGGCCAAACCAGGATGGGTCTTGGGCACCCCATATAGTCCTCCAAACCCTGCCAGAACTAATCCCTGAGTGTTCAGCCAGGACAATGTACTGAGCACCACTGGGTGTGGCCTCAGAAGAAAAAAAAAGCAAAACCTCCTTGCCCTCAATGATTTGAGAACTTCAAGGATATTCATTTTATTAGCCATTACTGCAATTGCAATAAATCATCAATCCTTTATCTTTTGTACACTTTTGACATACAGTGTACACTGAGTGTATTCTCATCTGTGTTTGTTGTTGGTTCTATGAAAATAAAAGTCTGCAAGAACATTTTAATTTATATATTTAAAAACTAAGTTACCTGATGAGTGACTAAGTAGCAGCTTCGAAATTGCTTGGTTTGGCTTGCCAGGTTTATTACTTCTGCACTTTTGCTGAAATTGACTCAATTCACAGCTTTCTTGAGTTATTTTCTTTCTAAGTGTCAGGTTCGAACTCTTACCTGAACTAGGACACCCATTTCATGTTCATCAGAGAATCCTGCCCACACTTTAGTTGTCTCCAGAAAAGGAAAGGTCTTGGGGAGTATTTGTAGGGGCAGATGAAGAGAGTATCTCCTAAGAGTTTCCTGGGTACTTTGAAGGTCAATTGCAAATAAATGCATATACATAGACTTTATTTCCCGTTTAAGAATGTGTCCTACAAAAAATACTATGCATAAAAATAGCACACGAGTATTTATAACATATGCTGATGAAGGAGATTCTGGCCTTAGTTCTCTGCATCTCCCTCATTTATCCCTCTGCTACAATCATTCTTGTGCCGGCCAGTTCTTGCACTGTCCAGGAAGACACAAATATCAATCACACAGGATTGAGAAATGCAGGGATTTTTTGGAAGAATAGTTTTATATATATATATAAAACTGGACAATTCTAGGACAATGAAAATGTCTTAGAGAAGATTTTTTAAGAATTCCATTTGTATAATAAAAAAAATTATTAATATCAACTTATTAATTTACATACATTGATTTACATACATGTATGTCACATATGTCAATTTACATACATGCATCTACTCTTAGATATTTATACATTTTATTTATAATATGCAAACTCATGAATAGTTAACATATATAAGAAAAAAGCCTGGAATACTATCCTGCATACTATTAAATTTATTTTGAGGAATGGAATTGGAGTTAGGGTTGCTGGTTCTCATATTTCACTTGTACTCTTTTGAAATAAGCATGTGTTAGTTAAGTTGTAACTTAATAAAACCAATAGAGTTCTTTTAAAAGGACACATACAATGCTTTAAAAATGCATGACATTCATTTTGCCTTCACAGAAATAAAATCATAGATTCCTAGAGCTGAATGGGAGCCCAAGAGACCACCCAGCCCAGACAGGGCTGTGTCTAGCCCATTCAGCAGATGGCTGCATATTCTTTGCTTTACGTTCCCTAGGAATGGAGAGAGTCCCATGGTAGTCTATTCTGGGGTTCAATTATCCTCCCTCTCTTGAAATTTCCGCTTCTGAAGAAATCAATTCCCTAGGCTAAGAGACTTTGTTAGTATAGGATTATTTTTAGTTATTTTGCTGAAGCATATGGATTGAATGATGAAGGGTAAAATTTTGAATACCCAATACATATGCCAAGCAGAAATTATCTATTGAAAGACTTCCAAATGCCCTAATTGAAGTCATAACATCTTTAGACATTTAGTGAGAAGAATAGCTGACAGAGAAAAACAGGACAGGTTTATGTGACTTAAACACAGAGATTCCTAGAGTCTTCACTTAGTTCCATCACATTATGAATGCCTGCGTATTTGAGTACAAATCTTCTCAATGTTAGATTAAAGACAAAAACTTATTTTAATATAAGAAAACTAAAGATAAGGTGTTAAAAATCGGAAACTTACAACATGGGAAAAAACAAGAAACATCATATATCTTAAATACATTCTTTAAGATAAACTTCTGGATTTTTGGTGCTGGAGTGATATTACAGTTGGTATGGTGTTTGTCTTGAATGCAGCTGACCCAGGTTCAATCCCCAGCACCCTATATGATCCCCTAAGCACCACCAGGAATGCAGAGCCAGGAGTAATCTCCGAGCATCGTCGGATGTGACCGCCCTATCCCTAAAACGCCCCCCAGAAAACCAACTTCTGGGTTCTTTTACCAATTCCCTCTGCTTCAGTAAAATTATTCTTAGAGCATTTTCTGCACAGAACATAAATACTCTAAGAATGCTCTTTCTTTGCTTTTGTTCTAGTTTCCTTTGATATTTTGTTTATTTTCATAGCCTATACAACAGTGTTTTATTCCTGACTTAGATTTCAGAGATCACTCAAAGTGATGTTCAAGTAGTTATGTGGCATTGGGGATAACAACTCAGGGCTCCATCATGCAAAAAATTTGTACTCCAACCCTTTCTATTTCCAAAGTCCTAGGGAGGTTCTGTCTAGTGAATTTTTGCTATATCTAACGAAGAATTAATAGTTTAATGATGAAAAGAAGAAATACATAAAGCCATTAGGATCACTTGTTCTCAACTTAATTTACGCTCACTCAAGTTCTAATCCTTTAAAAAAGTTTAGATATTCTTTTAAAAATGGTTGAATCATAGATGTCTTGTTGAACTATTTATTCAATTCACATAAAATTAAAATGCAGGTCAAAGACAGTACATACAACAGGGTTCTTGCCTTGCACATAGTCGACCATGGTTTGATCCCTGGCATTCCATGTGTCAGGTAATTCCTGAGCAACTCCTGAATGCAGTGCCAGGAGTAACCTCTAAGGATTTCTGGGTGTGGCCCAAAAAGAAAAGAAAATAAAAATGCATCTTTGGGGGGCAAGGGATATGGTTTTACCCAGTGTTGCTCAGGGGCTAATCCTGGCTTTGTATCAGGAATTACTCAAGTGCTGCTTGGGTAACTGTGTGATGCTAGGGATTAAACCAGGGTCACATGCAAAGCTATTGCTTTAGTCCCTATACAATACCTCTATACCCTAAATAAATCGCTTAATCATATAAATTCAGGGGCTGTAAATCACAAGTTTAATCTAAATAAAATCTGGCTAATATTTATAGAGATTTAGAAGTATTTTGGAAGGATTACTATTGGTTCCTTTGTTATCAATGCTCTCAAATCATTTTAAATCAATGGTTAGCTACAGTCAGCGAAATATCTTAAGTCAAGATACTATAAATCTTTCATCATTGAGTATTCAAAGAGTTATTTTGATTCAATTTTTAGGAGTAATAAATACAAATGTTCCTTAAGGAAATAGTCCATGTATTTACTTTCATTAGTTTAAATAAATGCTATTTACTTTTGTTTCAAACACTTCTACACTCTTTGAGAGATAGCTTAATGTTTTATATTTCACTTGGGAAATAAATGATACATAACATTGCACATATTCTATGACGAGAAATAAAGACAGGGGCCTAAGGCTTGGCAGAAGAAATCTAACTGACATTTGAAGCTGAATTTCTAGAAGTTAAGGCCTCATTTGTTGCATATTCAGGCATTATATTTAGTCTCTATGGTAGGTGTTAAGGCTAAATGATTAACCAATAAAGCCTTAGAAATTTTACTTAGGAGGAAGGAACTATTGGGATTTGCCCCTAACATTTTAAATCCATATAAAAACATTCTTTCCTTACCTACTTACTAGACCAGTAATTTTCTACCTGGAAGGAAAAGAAGGATTTTACCCTCAAGAGGGACATGCAACTAATATCCAGAGACATTTTTATATAAGTGTGAGGGTTATGGCCCCACCTAGCCTTGCTCAGGGCTTGCTCCTGATTCTGTGCTCAGGAATCACTTCTGGATTAAACCCAGGTTGGCCATGTGCCAAGGAAACACCTTAAGCCCTGTAGTACTTCTCCAGATAGGAGCTGTTTTTGTCATAGTTAGGGAAGGAGTACTACCGCCATCACTGGGCAGAGAGCAGGAGTGATACTAAACCTACAATGCTTGGGTCAGCCTGTGTGCCGCTCATCCTGCAATGTGGAATTGTGCTATTCAAATATCAGTGGCGCAAAGGTTAAAACCCCCCTCCACTACTATGCTAATCTTTCTTTTCCCTGAAAAACCCAAGGGTTTTCTACCTAATACTCCACACCCATGGAAGATTCATCCCTGGATTCTCATATCAGTATTAGTCTTTGTCTCCTCTGCTAAGGTTCCTCAGGATCGGCATGGCGGTCCTGTCCCAGATAACACACCCTACCAATCCAGCCAGCCTGTCTCTCTTTTATGTTCTTCATGGCATAACCTCTAAACTACCATCTGGCTCATCTCTCTATCTGAAATGAAAGCCCTGTGTTCCTTAAGAAAAAGTCTTCCGATAAACACCAGTAATGAGAGCAAATGTATGTTCACGTTATTCATATTCAATATCGTTTTGGTAAAATCTACATCTAGGATTTATATTTTTGCCCAACCAATCATTGTATAATTATTATGGGATAAATACTTTTGTGGAGAGACCAGAAATCTCCATTATTACCTTAACTGTTAGGAATGAACATTTTTATATGAAGCAATAGATACTCTTTTTCAAAAGAACTTTGGATTATGTTATTCAATAGGAAGGGCCCTAAATGGATCCTCAGGCCCGGCCCTGGTGCCTCTTGCTGTCCCAAACCCAACAAATAAGGAGGCCTAACACACAGGCACATGCCACAGAGCTGGTGATGGAATTTGTTACCTCAGAAGCTGGGATGGGTGGAGAGGCACAAAAAAAACCCCAATAAACCCCCAAATCAAATAATGAAACCTATGACTATTAAATATGTTGACTAGAAAGCCATTCTCTAACTTGTATTCTGGATATAATATTTTTTTATTCTGTATTGCTTATTACTAGCTAAATCAGGATTAAATAAATCCTTAATTAATAAAATAAACACATGTAAGGATTAAATGAATCGTATTTTTAATCCTCACAACCACCCCTCATGTAAGAGCTCTCACAATTTCCGTTTTGCTAGGAAGAAAACTGAGGATGCTGAAACCTGTGGGGTTAGACAGTTCACACATGCTAGCCCTCACCTAGATGCCTGCTGGAAGCCCCACAAACAGAACAGCTGACCCAAAGGCTTTCATAATTTCTAACATAACCAGAGATGTACTCAATAGCTCTGTACTATCTTTTTTTTTTTTTTTTTTTTTTGCTTTTTGGGTCACACCCGGCAATGATCAGGGGCTACTCCTGGCTCTGCACTCAGGAATTACTCCTGGCGGTGCTCGGGGAACCATATGGGATGCCAGGGATTGAACCCAGGCCAGCATGAGCCGGCCGCGTGCAAGGCAAATGCCCTACCCGCTGGGCTATTGCTCTGGCCCCTATCTTTTATAATTTGTTCATTCATTCATCTATCAAACAATGCACTGTACTAGGTAAGAGACCAGTTTAATCTGCTGCTGTACTTCAATTGAACTTTGGATAAATTATTACCAATTTTACACCTTTACTACCTAATCTGGAACAGTACAATTTTAATAGTGCCTAATCACAAGCTAGGTTGAAAGGATAAACATAAATACCACATGTGAAATACTCAGCAAATAGAAATTTTCATAGCAACTGCTTAGCAAATATTGGCAGTTTCTATAAATTAGTGACAACATCTGTAATATTAATAACAATACCCATCTATAAGATGATACCTATAAGCATAGTATTGTCCTAGGCATTTAAGACACACATTTAGACAATGTGGATATTATATATTTTCTTTTTGGGAACAATTTACATTCTAATAGTAAGGACAGTTATGGAATCAAGTGATTATAACAAGAGACATGCCCCATAAGAAACGCAATGACAAGCCAGGATAATATCAAGAGAGAGGTGACCATCTTGCTCATCAGCACTCAGAGAGGTCTGTAAGAGGAAAATTTGGTATACTTGGTCAGACAGCAAAAGGAAGCTATGATTAAGGAGCACTGAAAGTCCAGAACAAGGAGGACATGAAATAAAGTGTTGGACGATCAAACTGCAGCTTGAGTGTCCGGGCAGTGAAGAACATTGAGGACCTGTTAGCAAGACTGGACTTCTATTTTCACAAATAGTATTAAGTCCATTAAACAGAGAATGCCATAATCAAACACATTTATAGAGATGACTCTGTTGGGTAGAAAACACACTGGAAGGAAAAAAAAAAGACGATAGAAAAATCGGTTCAAGAGCTTGAGCCAGGCCCAGCCTGGGATGCAGTTGGCTAAACTGCATTGTCACTGCAGGGACGGTCACTGCAGCAAGGAGCATGAAACTCACAGTAGTGATGATGCATTCATGATGCGAGGCCCATGCCAATATGCCCATGACACTACAAGATGCAGCAGCCAGAGTGATAGTCCAGCGGGTAGGGCATTTGCCTTGCACACAGCCGACCCGGGTTCGATCCCCGGCATCCCATATGGTCCCCCAAGAATCCCCAGGTGTGACACAAAAAGCAAAAAAAAAAATGCAGCAGCAGGCTTTAATGTAAGAAAGCTTTGTTGGTGGGAAAGTAAAAGAAAACAATTTAGACTGTGTGGAACTTCTATTTTTCTTTTATAAAGACAAGGACTCATTTAGGGTATTCTAATTTTCTCAGACATTCTAAGACGACTGCAAAAGTTAGTGTCAGAGTTGTACCTCTTGTTCAGGTTATGCTGGGTTTTTTCTTCCCAGTTTCTTGAGGTTACCTCAATCTGGAAGTTCACGCACCTATTGCAAAGAGCTGCCTCGCCACCACCTTCCGTTCATGTTTAAGCCACAAGAGGCCAAGGACAAACAGCCCCTGCTTCCAATCACCATATTCCCATACTGCCACACAAAGTACTCTATACATACACAGGGAATAAATTATGAATAAACAAGCAGTGGAAATAAACTGTTGGCTAGGAAGGAAGATATAAAGGAGCTTTGTGGCCTATAGAGACCCTGAATACATTAATACATTTTCCTTTATTTGCATAAATATACAGCTTTTTTTCATCATCACATGAGTGACAGAGACCTTTTGGATTTAGACTGCATTCTGAAATATCATTATGCTAATTATTGTAAAATGAAGGTAGTTTCCGGAGTCAGAACTATCTGTATTCAAAGTTTACCTTGGCAAGCTTTTACTAATTATCACTGATACTTAGTTTTTCATTCATAATTTATAAATACAGATATAATTATATCACAGGATTGAAAAAGTATTGAATTGGATGATACAGCAAATATGGTATGTGGCATGTAATTTATACATGAAAAATGCTATTATTAATCGCTAAAAAGTTTCTACAAGCTTAAAAAAGTAAAAAACAATATAAGTCACTATTGATGGTGATAGCCTTCTGAACAGTGATGAAATGAAATGAATGAGAACAAACATATCTATGAAGATGTTTCTGTTCCCTATCAAAATTGCTGAATACAACCATGTGATAAGAAAATAGTTTATTTATCTTTTCTTAGCAAGGCACCAAATAGAAAAAGATTCCAGGATGTGGCCAGGAGCAATAGTACAGATAGTATGACACTTGCCTTGCATGCTGCTGGCCTGGGTTCTAACATTTCTATCCCCAGTATCCCATATGGTCCCCAAGACCACCTGGAGTGATCTGAGTACAGAGCCAGGAGTGAACCCTGAGCCGCTCTGGGCATGGCCCCAAACAAAGAAACCAAAAACAGTTCCCATAGCCAGAAAATAACTCTGTATCTGAGACAAATGAATCTTCAATAGTCAGGATTTAGGTAAATTTGTATCTCTCATATACAGAAATAAAAAAATTTGTTTCACTGACTAAAAAAAAATTAGTCTCACATGACTCACAGACATGGGGGCAGAGCAGTTACTGGCTCTCCCTGTTCCCAGCTGCTCAAGAGGCAACTGGGAGGGATGGCAGGTTCTAGCCCTGGCCTGCCACCCCAGCAGAGCCTCACAACAAGCCAGACAATGCCCCACTCCATGAGGGCCTCTATTTTCCACATCCGGATTTCCCTCTCATCAGAACTCCACCCAGCAGATCAGCCTATCATAGTCCGGCTCATGGAGATCCACCCTGCAGCAGTCTTTTTTTAAATCTGGCCCAGGTATGCTGATCCAGAGACTCACAGACATGGGCAGAGCTGCTACTGGCTCTCCCTGTGCCCAGTCGCTCATGAGGCGACCAGGAGGGATGGCGGGTTCTAGCCCTGCCCTGCCACCTAAGCAGAGCCTCGGAACAAGCCATACAATCCCCACTCCATTAAGGCCTCCATTTTCCACATCCAGACTTCCCTCTAGTCAGAACTCCACCTAGCAGACCAGCCTATCACAGCCCAGCTCGCATGGCCGCAAGCAGCCTCATGGTTCATCAATAAATGCTGGATTTGGATTTAGAGATGACTACAAGAGTATGCTACCCGCATGGCAGAGCCTGGCAAGCTACCGGTGTCATACTTGATATGCCAAATACCAGTAACAATTATAGACCTCATTCCCATGACCTGATGGAATGGTTTGAGGCTATTTATGTTCCTGGTGCAAGCAGGTGCCCTTGGGCTCTACTAGCATGAGACAGGACATATGGAGATGTTACTGGTGCCCGCTCGAGCAAATCGATGATAAACGGGAAGACAGTGGTACAGTGGTAGACAGTGGACTAAAAAAAAAATACTGACAAAGAAATACCATGGATTCAACAACCTCTAATGAATTAGCACTTCATTATTTGAGTTAGCATCACTAAACATTTGAAAAAGAAGATGAATATTTTGTCTTTTTTAAAAAAAATTAGGAATTTAGAAATACAGATTCTTCAATATTTTAGAATCTCATAAAACTTTCAATATAATGAAAGAACTCTAGCTCTGGTCAGAACTTAGACCATACAAAAGATTCTGAGTCTCCCACCAAAGAGAGAGGATCTCACCCGAGAGGAGTCCTACCCAAAAGAAGGAGCAAAAAGCCAAGGAGCAAAAAGCCAAGGAGCAAAAAGCCAAGGGGCCTCAAGTCAGTCCCCCTTATATACACCAAAGTAATCCAGGGAGGGTCCTGTCAACAAAGAACCCTAAACAGAGTGTAGAAGTGTGGTGGCCACACCCTATTGCAGGTATAAACAAAGATTAGCCAAGGACTAATCCTGAGATTATCTCATGTAAAACACTGGAGAGAGAGGGCTGCTATAAAGTAATACATCTTCATGTCGTGAGCTTCATATAGTCTAGATGGTATCCACAAGGTCCTTCTTATTTATTATCTGCACCAGGGTGACTCTGAGTTTCTTGTTCTCCCGTATACTGAAAGGGTCACACTCGCCTGCTTGAGAGCAAACTAGTATGATCCTTCCTATAGCCTTCCTATAGTCTCAACGTAGCCAGGGTGATAGTCTCCTGGTAAATTCTAACTGGCCCACGCTGGGTGCAGTGGGTATAAAGAGGAGCTGTGCTCAATCTAGAAAACACAGAAGTCTTAGTAGATGTATAAGTCAGAAGTTATTTAGTCAAGGTGACTTCTGTAACTGCCACACCCTCTAGCAGTTTTTACATAGAAGAGAGGTCTCATTAGAATGAACCTTGGCTTAAATAGATTAAACTGTGAGTGGGCAAAACACCAAAGCTCCCAGATTAGCTAAATCTGTCATCCAACAATGACCTGTCCCATATATTCATATATATGACTATTTTCATAATAAGCATTTCATATTTTCTTATATAATAATATCTTATCAATCACAAACCTTTTCCAACAACTAGGTCATGGTAAAACACTAATATTTGCTCTTCTGATATCCTAACTATCTTTTGTTTAATGTGGAGTTAATAAGTAATTTAAGTGGAGAGTATTTTTTCAGTATTACTAAGCATTCTATGGGAATTTTAGATTACAATGTTAATCTAATTCAGAATAAAAGAAAAACAGTGGAGGAAACAAAGTGGGTTTATTTATAAGCTGTGGCTGAACTTTGTGGGCGGGAGAGAACGCAAACACTGATGGGTGTGGGTTCTTGTGACCTGCAGTGAGGACAATATCTTTACCCTCCATGCTGGCAGCTTCCAAAGTTGTCTCTGGTTAGTAATAACCCCCTGGTTAGTCATAATTAATGAACTGAATGAAACTGCAGGTACTTCTAGCCATTAAGTGCCTTTCTTCGGTAGCTCTGTGAGCTTGCAAACGCTCATGTCCTAGAATCTTGTGGCAGCCATTGCAGAGGCCTGCTGTGAGGCAGATTGTAGTGAGACAAATCTGTGTGAGGCAGGTTCTCATTTGAGAGCCCTTGCCAGACTCGAGAAGCAAGAAGCTCATTCTTTAAGTTTTAATTAAAGACAAACGGAACCTTTTAAGGAAAAGTTTGGGTGGGAAGGCAGCCATGTACTTTGTGTAAGCAGGGTTAGCATAGATCCAGTTCCATCTGCATAGTGGGATACTTAGGGCAATACAGATTCCAGAATTTCAGTTGAGATGTCACCCTGTCTCTCAAAGAAATTTAAAGCACACAAAAAGAAATGGACTAGAACATAGAAATACTTGACACTCATGCATATTTCCTGAACATATAGGACAAAGACAAAAATAAAAACTTCAAAGATGGAAAAATGCTCTTTTTTAATGATTAAATGCTCCTTTTAAAGAAGGCATTTTATTGTCTGGAGATTTATGAGCATAAAATTAAAAGAACATTCCAGGGTCTTATTCCTCCAGACTATAGACTCTCTGAAATTAACTCTAATAAACTGGTTTTGAATGTTGTGGTATTTATATTATTGCAACTTTTATTGATGGGTTCCATGGTATCTAGGGTCCAATCACTTTATAAGTAATACTTCTTTAGCTCTAGGTTCTATCTCAAAATCTGGAGAACACTTTTCTGGGGTGAGGAACACTACATCTTATGATGCCCAGGATTCACTTCTGACATTGCTTAAGGGGACCATATGCGGTGCCCTTGATTAAAGCGAGATTTGTCAGATGCAAGGCTCTCTCTCTGGCTCAAATACGGAGAACCGTTGCCTCAAATTATCTACTGGACTGACAGTCACTTATAAGTATCCTAAAAAGGATATAACATGCATACATAAATTCAAATATATCCAACAAGAGACAAATATTATTCCCTTGAAATCTCCCCTGTCTCCCAGGTTTATCTCAATATTTCTAAATGAAAAGTCTTTTATGATTTGTTTGTTATAATAACCTGAAATACATTTTTTCTATTCTCTGTGGCTCATAGCTTTTGATGTGTTGCCATAACTGATTTAGCTTCCATTTGTTAATGTACTAATTAGTACATTTTAGACTGGGATCTTCTCCAAGATAGACTAGTATTCCTTCATGAGCATCCGCGGACCTCTTAGGCATTTACAAAGTTCATGCAAGTAACATAATCAGGTATTACCTATTTTTGAAAAGAATCCATGGATTTTTTTTCAAATTAATTCAGTCGCTTCCCCTCCTGTAGATTGCTATACATCAATTGAGCCCTCAGCTGCTTTTGTATGATAAAAAGCTAACTCCACTGAGTCTTCTAGCAGAGCAATAGCTCACCTCCAAGCCCATACTCTCTTTTTAATTACTATAAAGGCTTCTAGAACCTTCTACTACAGAAGAACAAAGGACTAAACTTGACTTGAATTCTGTTCCTTATAAAAAGGATTTGCCATATTTTCTCTAAGAAATTAGTTCTCCCTGTCATAATACTGTAATATTTTGATGTATACTCATCAGCAAGTATGGATCCTAGTTCCACTAAATATTAATTGTGTTTTTTGGGGGTAAGAACTTAGTAAAGACTGGCTAACTTTACCAAAATCATGTTTTTTTCCCTACTCTCTCAACTAGGTTATTTAATTTTCATCATTCTTTCTAAGGAAGTGTATACGTATGACTATTTTCCCATCAATAAAATGTGGGGGAAAAGGTGTTCATCACATATAACTCCTACATTTTCTTACTAATAGCCTGAGAAACCTCAAAGCTTCCAATGTGAAGTCTGAGTTGATATCTGAAAGACTGCCTTTCCAGGGAGCACAACTTGACTACTGTTGAAAAGAAATAGTCTAGACCTAATCAAAACACTGTAATTAGCAAATAGATAATCCTAACCAACATAGGTCACTCATTGAATTTCAACTCCTTATCATTTAAATGAATAAAATGCTTTTATAGTGGCTTTTATAGTAAAGACTAAAGGTAAATTTAAGAGGCAACTGGTTTAGTGATTAACACAATACAGTCGCAAATGCAAATTTATGAAACTTATAGACTTATTGGGGGTCTTTAGGTTTACTAGGTTTATCCACTCCACTTCTCTTCACAGGGATCATTATTTGAAAACCTGTATAAAGTCATTGCCTCTGAATATCTGTATAGGATCTGCTTCCACCTTCTCCACCTACCCCACACCCACAGCCACACACTGATTGGACAGAAGAAAGGAAATAAAACATGCATTTCATGATGACTTTGGGGAGTCAAGTTATTTCAATACCTCTTAAGCCCCAAATTCCTAAGGGCACCTGTAGAAACAAGGAGAATTTGAGTTGTTTTCCCTTAAAACTAAAAAGCTATATGGGATTCAGTCATTTGAACTTCAGGGACTATGCGCCTCAGAGTTTTGGTGAGTTGGGAGAGTTATTTATGTTACTACCAAATACCAGTCATCAACCCCACTGGTGGGGATAATTCTCTCTGTCAGCAGCTAACACTAAGTTGGTGAATAGTAATTTTTAATATATATTGATTCAATTAATTGGGGAAGATATGATAGATTTATGAATCATGGTTAAAGAGTCCCACTAGCACATCCCCAAAGAATATAAAATGGAGAAGGTAAATTAAATGTAATGATATCTGTATCCATTCTTATGTATTCTTTGCTAATAAAAATGTAAGCAGTATTATATTAATTTAAAATTTAGAAAATAGTTTGTTTAAAATTTCAGGGTACTTAGAATTAGGCAGAACTGCTTCCAAGTGGCTTAAATATAGCTTTATACTCTATTAAATCTTCACAAGAAGAGTCAATGAGCTCCTCAATAAATGACTCAAATATCTGACCAATTTATCTGATTGCCTGATTTCCCTTGAAGCTATTTGTCCTTGCGTTGTCCTTTGTGGTAAGAGCAAATAATCAATGGCCTCCATTTACAATAAAGCATTTTTATAACTAAATTGTTTTTTTTTAAAAAAAATATCACTTCTAAAGAGCATATATTCAGGAAAGGAAAAGAACAAATGTATCAGCTATGCACATGTATCTGTGTGCATGCGTGTGTTTGTTAGAGAGAGAGAGAGAGAGAGAGAGAGAGAGAGAGATTTGAGTAGGGCAGTTTAAGTGACTTTATATATGACACAAAAACTACAGTGCATTGTGAAATTCACAGTTAGTTATAAAATTAATGCTATTTTTTAAGTTCCTATAGGAAAGATCACGCAAGTATCTCCATTATTAACTGCTGATAAGTGAGAAGAAAAGGAAATCTGTAAACTTTTGAGATACATCTTTTGAAAGAGAAAAAACATATCTAACCTAGTGTTTCTTACTTTCTAGGATATCAACTAAAGTTATGCACAACGAAATTGATATATACTGTGCAGCAAGTTCTCAAACAGCATTTTGTTCAATGCTGTTGGCTTTAACATCATTGCTATTCTGTTGATGAAAAAAAATAATTGTTTCTGTATAGAATTAAACATTTTCCAGAACCCAATTTCATTGGATGTCCACTTAGAGTTGCAGTTTCTATAAAGACTTTAAGGAAGTTACATTTATAAGTATATATACATGTAAGTAATGTAAATATATGTTACATTTATGAGTATATATACATATATTTATACAGATGTGCGTAAGCATATAAATTTAAGTGAAGGGATGTGTAACTGTGAATTAGAAATTATTTACATGAAAGATACATATCAAAATGTCTTGCACATAGATGAAGCTCAATTTTATTAAACCTCTCTTTCCTGTCCATGTTGTCTTCATATAGATTTACAAGGAAAGAAACGGTGGTTTCTAGAGTCTAGCCACACTCAGAGTGAAAATTGCCAAATCACAAAATTGAATGATAGGTAGTGTTTCTGTTTATGCTGAACAACCTGCCTGCAACAGGTTGTTATGAAATAGGCATAATTTGGGAGCAGCAAAGTGAAAGAGTTCTAAAATGTAGCTTCATTACATTTCTCATTAGGCTCAATGCAAGTATAGTGGACATTAGGATATGGAGACCAGATCTGATGATGACAGCAAGGAGGGAATGGAGGTCAGAAACAAAACTTCTCATCCTAACAAAACTTTAACAGAAAGAATCAGTTTGCTTCAATATTCAAAAAGAGCAACTAGAAAGAAGCATTGCTGGAACCATAGGGATGTCTAACACACACACACACACACACACACACATTGAAGTATGAGATGATCTACAAAGTCTCACTCTAAGCCAGCGTGGGCTTGATATTGAATTCAGTCTTTGCGAAGTCTTTCCTAAACTCCAGGTATGATCAGGAAGCAAACGTGGCTAGCGTGGGAAGTGAAAACACATGACTCTCAGAAGCACTCATACAGACTAGAATCAGGGTGACAGTGCTCTTGACCCAGCCAGAGCTGACACATAATCTTGCCATGTTCATTAGTTTCAATCTTTCTTCCTCCCAATAAGATCTAATAAGGGATTTGAGCTTTCCATCTTCTTTTCCCTTTACTAGATTGCTGATGGAGCTATTAATGAGTGTGAAACAGCCACAGGGCAGGCAGCCTGGGAGAAGAATAGATGAAACAGATGGCAAGACTAATCCACAAACTGGATAAGGCCATTAAGAATCCACTCATCATCACAATTAAACATTCAAGAGGTGGTTTTTCTGCACATTAACTTGACAGTATAATATGAGTCACAGCCTTTCTGGGGCTCAGTTTCAATATCTGTAGAATATGGAGTTTGGATTAGCTCAGTGGTTATTAAAATTGCCTGAGAATTCTAAAACAGCTCTTCGGTCTCCTCAAGATAAAAGATGTCAACAGCCTCTGTGGTAACCAGAGTCATGAAGCATTTATATGTTTTACGCAGGGACACCCTGCTCAGTTTTCTTCTGGGATTGGGTGGAGGTACTAGCATAGTCTCACTGCTAAAATGTAAGTTTAGGCTTTATTAGAAAAGGCAATGCTAAGTGAACTCCTGGGACTAAACTGTGAGAGTTCATGCCAAATGAGCAATATACTTTCTGTCTATACTTTGTTTCTTAGGGTGAAGAAGTTTAAGTGAAATAGGGGGGATAAACTGTTTTCAGTCGACTGGAGAGCTAGTATTATCATAAAAACATACATGTGATTGATAAAATTCCCAAGATTCACTCTGGCTTCATTGGCAGAACTACAATTTACTATGGGGTAATGCCAAAAACCAGTAACAATTATAGACCTCATTCCCATGACCTGAAGGGATGGTTTGAGGCTCTTCATGTTCCTGGAGCTAGCAGATGCCCTTTGGCTACACCTAGCACGCAACAGGACATATGGAGACGTTACTGGTGCCTGCTTGAGCAAATTGATGAATATTGCTGTAGACAGTATATCTAGACAGTGAGGACACATATATTTTGGGAATTTAGCACAGATTTAAATTGGGGGGGAAATGTGGGAGAAAAAAAGTGGAATTTCTAGGTCCTGTTTCATCTCCAGCTCTTACTAACTTTTATTCTCCATTTTGGCATTCAGGAAAAACATCATCCAAGTTGATTTACTTAAACACAAGTTAAAAACAACATTGTCATAGAACTGAGCATTGACTGTAGGCAAATGAATAAGCATAATAACACCTACATGTAATATGGCAAGTCGAAATATGTAAGAGATGGAGAGAGAAGGAGGAGGATGAAGAGGAAGAAGAGGAGAAAGAGAAGGATGAGGAGGAGAAGGAGGAGGAGAAGGAGGAGGAGGAGGAGAAGGAGGAGGAAGAGGAGAAGGAGGAGGAGGAGGAGGAGAAGGAGGAGAAGGAGGAGGAGAAGGAGAAGGAGGAGGAGGAGAAGGAGGAGGAGGAGGAAAAGAAGGAGAAGGAGGAGAAAAAGGAGGAGGAGGAGGAAAAGAAGGAGAAGGAGGAGAAAAAGGAGGAGGAGGAGGAGAAGAGAAGGAGAAGGAGGAGAAAAAGGAGGAGGAGGGAGGAAAAGAAGGAGAAGGAGAAGGAGGAGAAAAAGGAGGAGGAGGAGGAGGAGAAGGAGGAGGAGAATAAGGAGGAGGAGGAGGAGGAGAAGGAGGAGGAGGAGGAGGAGGAGGAGGAGGAGGAGGAGGAGGAGGAGGAGGAGGAGGAGGAGAAGGAGAAGGAGGAAGAGGAGAAGTAGAAGGAGAAGGAGGAGAAAAGTGAGGAGAAGGAGGAGGAGGAGAAGGGAGGAGGAGGAGGAGGAGGAGAAGGAGGAGGAGAAGTAAGGAGGAGGAGGAGGAGGAGGAGGAGGAGGAGGAGGAGGAAGGAGGAGGAGGAGAAGGAGGAGGAGGAGGAGAAGGAGGAAGAGGAGAAGGAGGAGGAGAAGGAGGAGGAGAAGGAGGAGGAGGAGAAGGAGGAGGAGGAGAAGGAGGAAGAGGAGAAGGAGGAGGAGGAGGAAGAGAAGGAGGAGGAGGAGAAGAAGGAGGAGGAGGAGAAGGAGGAGGAGGAGAAGGAGGAGGAGGAGAAGGAGGAGGAGGAGGAGAAGGAGGAGGAGAAAAAGGAGGAGGAGGAGGTGAAGGAGGAGGAGGGAGGCGAAGGAGGAGGAGGAGGCGAAGGAGGAGGAGGAGGAGAAGGAGGAGAAGGAAAGGGAGAGAGAGAGAAGAGGAAGAAGAAGAGGGAGGAGGAGGCCTGCGACTGAGGTAGGTTGGGGGAGGGGGAGGGAATCTGGGGACATTAGTGGTGGGAATTGTGCACTGGTGGAGGATGGGTGCCGCAACACTGTGTGACTGTAACCCAATCATGAAGAGCTTCACAAATGTCTATCTCATGGAGTTATGATAAAAAATACATTTTCATTAAACTACTTTATTTGCTTTTAATACACCTGATTATAAATAAATAAGTCTCTATTTAAAACATGCCACTCATTTGGAATATGGCATCAATACATTATGTAATATAAAGTATTTAGTAGACATATAAATATGTGTATATTTTATATCTACCACCTATACCTGGAGTCTCCCTCCATCCCTCTTTATCTCTGTTTTTGTTCTGGAGTCTAAAAAATATTAACAGTAATTAGAAAATGCAACTATTGATTCATTTATACCTTTAAGAAAAAAATAGGTGAGTTATACTAGTATGGACTCCTCTAGCAATTTATCAAGATATCTCTGTAGCTATTACTGGTGTTGCTATTGGTTTGGAAGCCACACTGAGTGATGCTCAGTACTTACTCCTGGCACTCTGCTTAATGATCATTCCTGGCAGTACCCAGGGACTATCTGTGGTGACTGGGATGGAAGTTACCAAGGGTCATCAAGACTTCATTCAAGGCAAGTCTCTTACCCTGTACTAGTTTTCTGACTTCTGGATATGGTACTTTTAATTAGAGATGTTATTTTCTTCCAAATAACCACATACCATGAGGCTCACTTCCTTTTACTTCCCACTCTACAAAAATTCCTTCCTCAGTATCTAATCTACTTTTACTTTACTCTGCTAAACACCTCATAACTTCTTTAACTCAGCATGTGTTTACTTGTTTTATTTGAAAATTAATATACAGAAACCATTTAAATGATGTCAGGAAGTAGAAGGGAGATCTCACACCCATGCAATCAGTAACTACAGGGACAGGACAGACTGTCCATCTCTGATTGTTCCCTTGCCCCCCGGATAAAGGAGGAAAAGTTTGTTCAGGAACAGTTGATTCAATGAACGGATAAAATTTGCCTATAAATGGATGGACATGGAGAAGATTATGTTGAGCGAAATTAGCCAGAAGGAGAGAGACAGATACAGAATGACTGCATTTATTTGCATGGCATAAATATATATGTACATGATACCAATATCCAAGGTCAAGTGAAACATATATCAGGAGGTCTTGTCAAAGGTGGAAATTATCACAAACGTGTGGGAGTCAGGAGGGTAGGTAAGACAGAAAATGGAACAGGGGTGCTAATAATTGTCGAGGGTACTAATGCCAACCTAGAACTGAGCATTAAATAGAGGCAAAAGAATACACATGAGAACCTTTTAATGTATGTTCTGTAATCCATAGTCTGGAAGGGAAGGAAAAGAGAAAGAGAGAGAAAGGGAAAGAAATAAAGAACCTGCCATGGAGGGGGCTGGGGAAGGGGAGGGAACCGGGACGTTGGTGGTGGGAGATGGGCACTGGTGGAGGGACGGGTGCTGGAACACTGTATGACCAAAACCCAAATATGAACTTTTTAATTGTATATCTTCTTATTTGTATATCTCACGGTGGTATAATAAAAATACTTAAATAAAAAAAAACAAAACAAAAAATGAAGGGATGCTCCAAATCAATGGATAAAAAATATACACACTGAATTTCCAGATTTCTCTAATGAGTACTCCGGTTCTGGATTTTAATCTGGAAAAAAAAAATTCCCTTTGTGACTTTTCACATTGCCTTTGAGTTGTTCCTTTTGAATGTACAAATTTTGTTGGTGAAATTTTTGATAGAACTTTTGTTCAAAGTCATGATTTCACTAAAACACAGAACTCTACAAAGGAAAATAGTGTTTTCTCTTCAGTATTTCCAAACTTTTTGGAGCAGGGAGTGCATGAGGCATGATTTCTTGCCACAGTCTGTAATGATACTGAGAAGCAGTTACTTCTGTAGTGGGGTATTTATTCATTTCTTGAATAACCACCACTTGTTTTGTTCTGATTCCATACAGATCATTGAGGCTGGATTTAATTATCACTCTAGAGTTCAAATGAAACTGTCATAGGAATATTTGGCCAAACTCACTATTGGTTTAAGAGCAGACACTAAAATTACAGGAAAACGACAGTGGCAACTTTCAGTTTAACTGTTATACATTTTTAGTCAAAATGTGTGTAGGGTTTCATAATTTCTGAGTTGCAAAGACTAATGACATTATTATGCTCTCTGATCTCAATTCTGGTTCGTATTTGATACAGAACAAATGTGTTATAATATATAAAAATTTCTTTCCTTTTCTCAGCAAGGGTCTGAAGAAGGTGTATGGAAGAGCACTGATCAAAAGTGGCAAATGTCATTATCTTTGGCAGATGACCAGGGGTTCTACAATTAGCAGCTACATGAAAACAACTATTTTATATATTTTAAGGTAAATGTGGATTGATGAAGGGAAACCATATTCATCTTGCCACAAATTAATGTAGTGTTAGAACTGTTTGCATTGAATACTTTTTGCAGGCTTACTGAGAATGACCGTGGAAAGAAAAGTAAATAGAAAGAAGAAATTAAATAAACTGTCCCCTTATGAGCTCTACGTCTATAAATTCATAAGTAAACAGTATTTATTCAGTCACACCCACCCCACTATGCCCAGTCTTGTGCTATGTGATTAGGGGTTTAAGTAAAGAAAGAGAATATTTGTAGTCAATCACTTACATAATAGAGGAAATGAGTCTGTGTGACAATATAAACTAAGAGTCCAGGTGGAGTCAAACCATGAATTACTGGGGATTTTACCCATGAATAATATGCCATGAACAGAATGTATACAATAATCATTAACTTATTCACAATGATAATAAAATAGTTTGAATTTCAAAATTTTGACTCCTTTCTAAATTTATGTAGTAGGCACAAATAAATAAATAGAATGTCTTCACTTACAGCAAAATCTGAAAGTATATGGAATTTCCTGGAAAACAGTAAACCGGAAGACAGTATCTGGAAGAGAGAAAAATGTCTTCTGCAATATCAAACCGTTCTGTAAATTTGATTTCATGTTTTGAATTTAACCCTTTATCCAAGGGTAAATAAACTGATATGTAATTCTTGATTTAAATTCTTTCTACTCAGGTTTCTCTTTAGATTGTATACACCTTTCACTGTTTTAAAAATCTTTCTACTTGTCTATTGAGTTTTCTGGATTTTTTTTCACAGTGATTTAATAACATATACTAAGTTTTTGTATATTTGTTACGAAGTTATTGTGTTTTTTTGTTTTTGCTTTTGGGTCACACCCAGCTATACTCAGGATTACTCCTAGTTCTGCACTCAGGGAATTACTTCTGCAGGTACTTGGATTGCAGGGATGGAACCCGGTTTAGCTGCATGCAAAGCAAATGCCCTACCCACTGTACTTTCACTCTGGCCCCTCCTAAAGTTATTCTGAAATTCCAAAACTGGCATACAGTGAATTGGAGAATTATCTGGTTTTTTTTTTTTTTTTTTTAAGTATTTTATTATACCACCGTGAGATATACAAATAAAAAGATATACAATTAAAAAAGTTCATGTTAGGGTTTTGGTCATACAGTGTTTCAGCACCCGTCCTCCACCAGTGCCCATCTCCCACCACCAACATCCCCGGTTCCCCCCCCCTTCCCCCAGCCCTGCTCCATGGCAGGTTCTTTATTTCTTTCCCTTTCTCTCTCTTTCTCTTTCCTTCCCTTCCAGACTATGGATTACAGAACATACATTAAAAGGTTGTCATGTGTATCCTTTTGCCTCTATTTAATGCTCAGTTCTAGGTTGGCATTAGTACCCTCGACTATTATTAGCACCCTGTTCCATTTTTTTTTTTTTTTTTAATTTTATTATTTTTCCCCAAATATCATTACACCATTTTAGACATACAATTGAAAGATGCTCATGTAGAGCCTTGGATCCACAGTGTTCCAACACCCATCCCTCCACCCAAACCCATCTACCATCACCAATGTCCCCACCTCCCCCCTCCCCCTCCCCCAACCACCCGGCAGATTCTGTATGTCATTTCCTTCGTCTCTATATCTCCTTCCCGACAAACTTTCCTGCTCTTCGTGGAATACAGTGCATTAAATGACATTACTGTTTCACTATTTTAGTGGACCGCGCGCCGCAAGCGGCCGCGATCTGGGCTCAAACTGGTCTTGCTCAGTTGATCTGGTCGTGGGTCAGTTTCTCAGTGTCCGGACAGCGAAGATGGTGGCTAGTGTGATGGGCGAGTTTCATCTGGCTGCTTCCGGGACCCCCAGAGGCGATGGGCCAACACCCAAAACCCATCTGCCCTCCTCGGGATCCCATCATCAGCTGGGCTCGCGCGAGCCGGGCTCCAGTCTCCCCAGCCGCTTGAAGCTCTGCATACTTATCTGGTTTTTCTACCTCTTTCTAAGGAAATAGAAAAATCCTAAATTTTAAATTTAGGATTCTCTTAAGGTGGCAAAAATCCCCAAACCACACAAAATGGCCTGGATAGTAGCTCAACAGTCAAGTACCTATTTGCATAAGTGAGGTCCTAAAACAAAAATGACCACATGTCTACCATTTTTATCTTCTTTTTTTATTTCTCAAATGCTTCCTGAATTTGCTTCTTTTCTCCTTTGACATTCTATTTGTTCATGTAAACTCACCAATTAATCACCCCAAAGTGTCTACCTTCCACAGAACTTCAAGTGAGTGTTTTTTAAAAGTTGATTCTGCATATAAAGATATGATACACGAGCCCCTTAATGAAACGCAATAACATTTGTTTTCATTTCATTTCTGATCCTTCAAAATTTGGCTTTTACCTGTACTGTATACAGGTGTCTCTTCACCTCTATGTTTTTTTTTTGGTTTTTGTTTTCAAGCTTTTGGGACCATGCCAAGCAGTACTCAGGGTGGGGTGTACTCCTGGCAGGCTCAGGGGACCCTATAGGATGCCTGTCCTGAGAAGGCTGGTGCAAGGTGAGCATCCTCCCTGCCATAATATCACTCCAGTACCTCACCTCTTTATTTTCTATTATTTTAGCTGCCTAAACTTCTTGATATTCCTCAAATAAGCCACTTACTATCTATGTGTGGCTATGTGAAATGCTGTCCCCTCTAGGTTATAAAAAAAAAATCTTAACTCATCCTCTGAAGCTCCTTTGCCTATCAATTGTCATTGAAAATTATTCCTGGCCTCCATAAGTAGGACAAAATAGTTTTGGATTTACAGCATACGTTACATTTTACCTGCTTCTCTTGATCATAATTTGCATTGTCTTATTTCTTTTACTATACTCTGGACACTATTTGCCATTCCTTACCCAAACTGAGTCCAATACTTTGGTATACATTACTGTTTTTCTGTTAACAGAATGGATGGCAGTATTGACTTAGTAATATCTGCTAGCATGTTGCCCCAGAACTTTTCTAAGGAGACCAGCATATCACTATCACTATCACTATCTTCCCATTCATCATCTATTTGCTCGAGCAGGCGACAGTAATATCTCCGTATGTCCTGTCTCATGCTAGTAGAGCTCAAGGGCATCTGCTTGCTCCAGGAACATAAAGAGCCTCAAACCATTACATTAGGTCATGCGAATGAACTAATATAATTGTTACTGCTATTTGGCATATCAAATACGACACGGGCAACTTGCCAGGCTTGCCGTGCGGCAAGACCAGCAGATAGGAAAAAGAAAGTTCTCTGATTGTTGACTCAGTAATTCCCGATGCTTGTCTCTCCATAGTTTACAACCATCCCAGGTGTGAGCACATCCTTGATTAGCCTTAGTAAATTAATTTTTAGATTGAATCACAGTGAGATTACAGTTACAATGTCGTTTATGATTGAGTTTCAGTCATACAATGTTCCATCATCTGTCCCTTCACCAGTGTACATATCCTCACCAATGTTTCCAGTTTCCCTCCCCACCCTGTCTCTACAGCAGGTCTTTTCTTCTTCATCTTCATCTTTGCCTTCTTTGTCTTCTTCATCTTCTTAATCTCCTTCTTCATATTCTTCATCTCCATCTTTGTCTTTTTTTGTCTTCTTTTTCTTCGTCTTCTTCTTTATCTTCATCTTCTTAGTCTACTTGGTCTTCCTCCTCTCCTCCTCTTTTCTCATCCTCTTCCTCCTCCTCCTTCTTCTTCTCTCTCTCTCTCTCTCTCCTTTTGGGTGGGCCTGATGATTTGCAATTACAGATGCTGAAAGGTTATCAGGGATATGCCTTTACATACTTTCAACACTCAGTTCCTGTCCAAAATGATCATTCCCAATTTATCATTGTCATACTGATCCCTTCTTTATCCTAACTAGTCTTTGCCACAGACACTTTTTTTTCCAAGTTTCCAACCACTGACCACTCCTCATAGCCACTTTTCCCTGCATAACTGCTATGGCAAGTAGTTCCAGTATTTTATTGAATAGGGGTGGTGAGAGTGGGCAACCTTGTCTTGTGCCTAATCAAGGGGAAGGTATATAGATTTCCAATAATAATGCTTGATGTGGGCTTGTAGCTTTGCCTATACTGGGAAAATCCCTTCAACTCCCATTGTGTTGAGAGTTTTTTGTACCATGAATGGGTGCTGGATATTGTCAATGCTTTTCCTGCATCTATTGATATGATCATATAGTCTTTATCTTATTTTATTGATATGGTGTTTTATGTTGATTGACTTGCAAATGTTATACCATACTTGTATCCCCAGGATGAATCCTTCTTGGTCATGGCATATGATGTTTTATATGAGTTGTTGGAATCTGTTTGCTAACATTTTGATATGGATCTTTGCATCTGCATTCATCAGTGATATAGGACTTTAATTCTCTTTTTTTAGTTTTTGTCTGCCTTTGGTATCAGGGTGATATTTGCCGTATAGAAACATATTTGGTAGTGCTTCTGTTTCTTAAATTTTCTGGAAGATCAAGAAAAGAACTGCAATAGGTCCTCTTTAAAGTTTTAAAAAGAATTCACCAGTGAATCCACTGGTTGGGCTTTTATTTTGGGAAGACTTTGATTACCATTTCAATTTCCTCAATAGTGATAGGTCTGTTCAGGTATTGCAAATCTTGGTTAAGCTCTGGGAGATTACAGGAATCCAGGAATTTATGCATTTCTTTTAGGTTCTCTTGTTTCATGGCATATAGATTCTCCAAGTAATCTCTGGTGATCTTTTAAATTTCTGTGGTTTCTGTTATGATATCCCCCTTTCATTTCTGATTCTATTTCTTCAAGTTGTCTTTCTTTCTGAGTCTTGCTTGTGGTTTATTAATCTTATTTTTTCAAAAAAATCAGCCTTTGGTTTTATTGATCTTTTTGATTATTTTAGGGGAGTCTATCTTATTACTGTCTGCTCTAAGTTTTATTATATCCCTCTGCTTCATTTGTTGGATATTTTGTCAGATATAAAGTCAAGTTGTTTATGTGGGCCCTTTCTTCCTTTCTGATGAACACTTGCAGAGCTATGAGCTTTCCTCTTAACACTGTTTTTTTTTTTTGTGTGTCCCACAAGTTCTGGTACCTCATGTTTCTCATTTTTGTTTGTTTCCAGAAATTTTTTGATTTCTTTTCTGATTTCCTCTCCAACCCACTGGTTGTTCAGTAGTAGTGAGCTGTTTAATTTCTAGTGGCTTGATTTGATTCTCTGCTTCTGTGTGTGATTAATTTCTATTTTAAGTGCATCATGGCTTGAAAAGATAGCCAACCTCATTTCTCTCCTCGATTTTATGAAGGTATGTTTTGTAGCTCAGCATGTGGTCTATCTTGGAAAATGTCCCATGTGCACTGGAGAAAAATGTGTATTTGTCTTCCGTGGGGATGAAAAGCCCTGTATATAACTACTAGTGCTCTCTCTTCCATTTCTTTTCTTTGGATACAATATTTCCTTGCTGAGTTTTAGTCCATTTAACTTGATTTTCACCTAACTTCAAGTTGACAACTACTATTGCGTTAGTGTCTTCTTTGAAGTCTATCAGCAGTTGTTTTAAGTATTTTGCTGGTCCCTCATTGAGTTCATATATGTTTAGGACTGTAATTTCTTCCTGATGTACATATTCCTTGATTATTAATAAATGGCTTTCTGTATCCCTTCTTGTCTTTTCAGCCAGAAGTCTATGCTGCTGGATACTTCTATGCCCACCCCAGTCTTTCATAAAACTGTTTACTTGAAGAATTGTTTTCTAGTCACTGACTTTGAGTCTATGTTTGCTCTGACTACTCAAATGTGTTTCTTGTAGGCAGTAGAATGTTTGATTCAGTTGTTTAATCCATTTTGCCATTGTGTCACTTAATTGGAAGATTTAGTCAATTGACATTGTGACAGATTATTGTCATGGCATTTTGTGCCCCTCTTTCTGTAGCAATTTGTTGTGTTTGTGGGGTTTATTTTGCCCTAGTAGCCCTTTCAGTCCTTCTTTTAAGGTTGGTTTTGAGTCTGAAGTTCCTGAGTGTTGTTTATCCACGAAGTTATGTATGTTCTTTTCAAATATGAATGGATATCTGGCAGGGTAGAGTATTCTTGTTGAGGTCTTCATTTTATTAAGCTTTCTTACTATATACCACCATAGACCTTGGACCTGGGGAGTTTCATACATATGCTATAAATCTAAGGGATTTTCCTTTGTATGTTAATTTCCTTCCTCGAAATTGCTGCTTTCAGCATTGTATCTCTATACTTGATGTTCTAATTAATTAGGGTCTTTAATTAGGTTCTCTTTAAGCTGGCACCCTTCAAGCTTCTTGAATCTGGATGCCTGCTTTCTTCAGCTCTGGGAACTTTTCAGTGATGATGTCTTTAGCTGTTACCATTTCATTGGGTTTGCCTCCCTATCCTCTGGGACTATGATGATTCTTATGTTGCTTCTCTTGAATTCATCCCATAATTCTCTTGCTCACTCAAGCTATTTTGAGGTCCTTTTATATCTTCTGTTGTTGCCTGGATGATTTCTGTAGCTTATCTTTAGGCTTATGGATTTGGTCTTCAGCTGTTTTCATTCTACTGTTGAAGGCACCCATTATGTTTTTCATAATACCTGTGGCAGCCTGCCGGTGGTGATCTCTTCTTTTACCCTCTAGGATTTTTCGCTTCTTTTTGTGTTCCTTTTATAATTATGTGGAGACTCCTTGGATATGGATCTTATGGACTATGCAGGGAGAGTATAAATGGCAGCCTTACTAGCAGCTCTCTGCAGGGGCATCCCACCTTTTGCCTCTCTGAACTGGATGTGGGGCCTTGGCAGAGTTCCATGTTTGAATTCAGAGCATCACCTCCTAAATTGCCCTGGATTTGCACTGCTGTTGCTGCTCTCCTACTGCAACAGCTGCTTCCACCCGCTGCCATTCTGCTGTCTTTATTTCAATCAGATATTCAAAAGATCATAGGAAACTGGGAACAGGAGAAATAATACAGTGGGTGTGGTACATCCCAATTTCTGGCACTCCTTATGATCGTCAGAGCCCTGCCAGGAGTGATCACTGGATATAGAGATGGGAATTACCCCTAAGTAACACTGCTTGTGGCTCCAAATTATTTTTTAAAAGATGGAAGGAAATATCTACTGTGGTATATACAGACAGACATAAGAAGAAATATGAGTGTCTCTAAATGCCTTACACACATATATGAAATACCCAACAATTGCTGATTGAAAAAAATTCTTTCTCTACACATTTTAATATATTAATAATTAAAATCACTCTGAATAACAAGGTCACTCATTCACAAAAAGCCTTTAGACTTGTAAATGCTCAATCCTCACCTCCACAGTGTTGTCTTAGCCTGAAATGCCCTCCCCTAATCTCTATATACTCATCAATCATAAATAAAATCAAATGTCATCACTTCTATGACTGTCTTTCTGATCTGTCAAACAGAATAAGCAGCTCCCTCCTCCCTGTAACTTGCTGTCATTATGTCTATTTAGCACTTACTTTGGTCTGCCTTGTATGTTAATATTAGTTTGACTTGAATGTCTGTCTCTTCTAATTGTGATTTTCTTAAGGACAGAATACCTCTCTTATAATTTTTTCTCAGAAACTGGTATGCTTTGTGCACTGAATATATTCAATAAATACTTAGAGAATTAAATTTCTCAAAGAATTAATATATAAGGTTTATTTTGAACCTGTAAACATTATAGATTGTGTGAAGGTAGAGATGACCTGTGTAGGCAGGTGGTGTTCAACTATTTGGGGGAAGTGTCAAAATTGAATGTGGTGCCTTTAAACTGTTTCCACTTCTTCTCTGCTGTTCACCTTCAGCCTTACTTGACAGTGCTGGGTCTCAAACTCATGCACTTTTGATAAAGTGTCTAGCAATAAAAACTTAATGTATAATCCTCCCAAGAACAGTTGCATTTAAATAGGGACTCTTGAAGGACATTTGGCCAAGAAAGAACCAAGAGAACAAATCATGGTGGAAACTTGAGACACATTGATGAGTAGGGGAGGCTTAGTGAGTCAGGAAAATATTTCAGAGCTCCCTAAAAGCAAAGCAAAACAAAACAAGCAACAACAACAACAAAAAAAAAACCCTACCAGCAGCTGCTTTTTGTTTTAGATTACTGTTTTTGGACACAATTGTGAAGAAAACAAATGTTTCAACAGACAATATATGAAGGAACTGTACACAGCTTAGATTTCAACACTTGCCCAAAAAAAATCACTGGCATTTTCTTTAGAATAGAATCCAATCTTTAGGATAACTTTGGCCTCTGAGAGTGAAGTGGTCTCCTATTATTTTAACCCTGCACAATTGGTGGGGACACGAAGGAAAGAGAGGAGATATTTTCAATAGAAAAAAGATTCCAGGTGAGCAAGACTAGAGTCTCCCTGACTTTGGTCCATAATACAGTGCTTTTCTGGCTTCCCAAAGGAGCAGTAAAATTGAAGATGTAAGCAGGGAATTGCTAGAATTTATGAGGCAGGAGCATCTTAAATGTAAAGAATGAAAGTGAAGTAATTAAAACATGTAGGCCTTTAATCAGACATTTTTCTTCAGGGAATATACATATACCATACTTTACATATCTCATCTCAGTTTCTTTGTGCACTGAGCATAGTAGTGTCTTATTTTAAAATATCTTTAATCTTTAGTTTATTTTTGAGATATAAGTGGCAATGCTCACTGTTTACTCCTAGCTTTGTGTTCAGAGACATTTCCTGGTGGTATCCAATGGATCAAATGTAGCTCTGGGGGTGGAATTGGGGTAAAGCACATAAGGCAGACACCTTAATTCTGTCTTATCTCTCTAACAAAAAATCATCCATAACAGTTTTGTTTTTGTTGTTCTGGTTGCCACACCCTGTAGGACTTAGAGATCACTCCTGACTTTGTGCTCAGGGATCACTTGTGGCAGGCCTCAGCGAACCATACGTTGTTCTAGAGATCAAACTGGGAACAGCTGCATGCAATCCAAGTTTTCTGCCCACTGTACTATCATTATGGTCTAACATCTATAACTTAAAATAGACATAGTGACAAAATATATTAGTGACCTTCTTAACAATTAGTGTTTTAGACTTGGTTCTCCAATATACTTATCAAAACAGCTGTTGGTCGCATGAAGACTAAGTGAAGACAATGGAGAGCAGACAGGGAAAGCGGATGTGAGTTAAGCAGAACAGAGTTTTAATTATTTTGCTTCTGTGGGTTGTCAGGTAAATTAAATCCTCTAATCTTGTATGTTCTGCAATTTCTTCTTAGATGCTTTCTTTAGCTTTGTAGTGCAGTCGTGTCAAATTCTCCTTTGTAGGACTCTCTTCCACTGTTGGTGGGAGTGCTGGCTCGTCCAGCCCTCTTGGAAAACAATATGGGCATTCCTCCAAAAACTAAATATTGAGTTCCCATTTGATCCAGCAATAGCCTCCTGGGAATATACCGAGAGACTAAAAAACACATAGCAGAAACACTATCTGTACTTCTTTATTCATCTCTGCGCTATTCACTATAGCTAGAATCTGGAAACAACCTAAATGCCCGAGAACAGAGGACTGGCTAAAGAAACTGTGGTTCATCTACACTATGGAATACTATGCGGCTGTCAGAAAAGATGAAATTATGAAATTTACCTGCAAATGGATGGACATGGAGACTATCATGCTGAGTGAGTTAGTAGAAGGAAAATGACAGATATAGAATGACTGCATTCATTAATAGGATATAAATAGATACCAGTGTTTTACTAAATGTGTGAAATGGTAATGGCATATTAAAAATCACCATTGAATATACACAAAGAGACTTAAGTGATAAACTCTAAATATTGCAGGGCTAGCCACAATGTATAAAAGTAGAGGGGCCGGAGTGATAGCCCAGCGGTAGGGGCATTTGCCTTGCACGCAGCCGGCCTGTGCCGGCCCGGGTTAGATCCCGGCATCCCATATGGTCCCCCGAGCACCGCCAGGAGTAATTCCTGAGTGCAGAGCCAGGAGAAACCCCTGAGCATCGCTGGGTGTGACCCAAAAAGCAAAAAAAAAAAAAAAAAAAAAAAGAAGAGGGAGTGAGATGCAGAGACAGAGAGAGAGACAGAGAGAGAAAGAGAGGATACTGGGGTACCTGCTATTGAGGCAGCCTGGGGATGGGCGGGAGGGGGTGGGGTACATTGGTGGTAGAAATGGGGCCTGGTGGAGGGATGGGTGCTGGAACACTGTACTACCAAGAACCAATTATGAACACCTTTGTAATTGTATGTCTCACGGTGGTATAATAAAAAATTTTTTAAAATTCTCCTTTGTAGTATATATATAATTTATATAATAGAATATATAATATATATATATATCTGTGAGATCATAATAAAATATCTACAAGTTTATTCACTCCACTCATCAATGGATCCAGGCAAAATAGTAAGAAAAACAAGATTTCCTTTGGTGGTATGCAAACTTCACAAGTCGGACAGCCTCCCACAGCCAATTGTGTAGCAAGCCATCACATTATCAAATATGACAAATTAACTCAATCTCTGAGTAATGACACTAAAGGCAATTAAAGTAAGAACACTAAAAGTCATCAAAAAGATACGAGTACTTTAGAGTACTGTTTACAGCAGAAAGAAGGCGGTCAGATAGGTTTTCCAGGAAGAATAAAATCCATAGCCTTTCTAGCCACAAGGAAGAGAGTGTAGTTGCCTAGATGGATAAATCCAAATGCAAATTTGAAAATTAGTATGACTTATAAATCATAGTATGACACCAAAAATATTCACTTTGTCACTTTGTTGAAGTAAACTTCAGAACTTGTCCTTTTGGTATATTTATAGCCAAAGCATGGAGATAACTCCTACAAAGTCTTTTAATAATGTACATGGACTCTGCCATAAAAAATGGAGAAAATGGTAAAAATTAGCAAAGCATTCATTCACATTGCTGTAACAAGAAAGAACAAAAAATAACATTCTAAGATCAAAGTATCTATTTCAGTATCTCTGAACATGAAAAATATATTCCCTATTGTCTTATAAGCAAATAGATAAATGGTGTGGATAAAATTCAGATTTTATGATAGTACTTGTTTACATAAGAGAAGAAATAAAGTTCTCAATACGAAGTAAGACTCTGTTACTTTCCTTAGATGTCTTACTGAATAACATAAGACATAATCATAATGAAAACTTGAATTTCTGAATGCCATTTGTCATTTTTTGAACACTCACTGAGTTATGATTTCCTGGTAGGGAATAAGCATTTATCTAATATTGTGTCTAAAAAAATAGCTCAAAAAATTTCAAAATGGTAAAAGTTGTGGAAAAGTGCTTTCAAGTTACTGCTATGGTTCAAGCACTCAATTTTTAGACTTAACAGAATCTACCATTACTTTTTTTAATGGAAAAAAAGGATTTTTGATTGTTTGCTGTCTGACTGGTTTATGAGTGAAAGGATGGACCAGTGTAAGTGGGAGAAACATAAGTGGGCATGAAATTGTTGGCCAGCAAATCTCAATAAGATTGAATGAGGCAGTTTTAACTCCATGCAACAGGCAGGCTGCACAATGTGTGAGAGAGGGCAAAACCGATCAAATAAACAAGGTAAAAATCAAATCAGAAAAAAAAAAAACTTCACTCTTGGGAGGATTTCTTCACTGCATGCTTCCTAAAACATATCCTTTGGATACCTAAAGACAAAGAGTCCATGAATATCTTTCCTGCTGAGGCTGCCCCAAGCATAATTTACAGAAGACTTTTCGAGCAGGTATTAGGAGAGCATGTTTTCAAAAAAGCAGCATTTCGTGATACAGTTGATGGGTGCCAGGCATCAGATGCAAAGGTGATTAATCTTTTCTCAATAAAGCTTATTTGTGAGCACTCCAAACTGACCTTCAAATCAACTGAAGACAAGTAGAATAGAACTTTTAAATTTTAATCAGTGTCATTTCTGATATGAGAAACATGTAATATATTGTGGCACAGTGTTTGAAATAAAAAAGTAGAAAAGTACACAGGGTTCATATATACAAAAAATATATAATATATTATGGTGTTATGCATTGTTGTCAGGTTTGGGGAAACTAAGGCACACATGAAAAAAAACAAAAGCCACTACGCTTTACACAGTGAAAGGGTCAAGATCACATTTTTCATGGGACCAGACCTCTTCTGACAGGCTTTACTGACAGATGCTATCAAAAGAGGGGGCCAGGATCAGTTACCTCTAATTTTAGATGCTCCAATGATATGGAAGATGGGTTTCTCCATGTCTGCAGGTTCTAGGATAGGGAGGCTATTGAAGGTGGTGGAAAACATGATAAAAATGGCAAATGGTAAAGAGGCAAAGAAAATAGAGAAAGAGACCATGACATTGCCACTCAGAATAATTAACAGAGATAAAATATGCTTTTCAAGAGGGTGTCTATACTCATGGGTATTGCTAAGAAGTAAGGCTGCTGCAGGTTTAGTTGCCAATGCCAAGTTTCCCCAAGAGCTAGATTAGAGTTATGACCAATCCAGGAGTAAACTTCATTATAGCCAAGGGCAGCACATCAATTAGAAATCTATTTGACTGCAAGTAAGAAATCACTATCACTATCTTCCCGTTGATCATCTATTTGCTAGAGGGGGCACCAGTAATATCTCCATATGTCCTGTCTCATGCTAGTAGAACCCAAAGGCATCCGCTTGCTCCAGAAACATAAAGAGCCTCAAATCATTATATTAGGTCATAGGAATGACCTAATATAAATGTTACTGGCATTTGGCATATCAAATATGACTCGAGCAGCTTGCCAGGCTTGCCGCTGGGTGGCATACTCTTGTAGTCACCTGTGAATCACTATCACTATCACTATCTTCCCGTTAATCATCTATTTCATAAGAAAAAGTTTATATTTCTCTTAGAACAACAAATTTGGTGGGAAGTTTTACCTGATGTTGGCCCCTCTCTCAACAGTACTGAAATGATCTTGACTTCTCCTCATGAATGGCTATTCCAGCTCCATAAACGACTCCACATTTATTGAAAGATGACCGTGTGGGGGTGCATGTGTGTGTGTGTGTGTGTGTGTGTGTGTGTGTGTGTGTGTGTGTGTGGGGGGGGGGGGGGGTGGTGACAGCCAATTCTGCTACTTATATCAAGAAAGTAATTCTATACTGAGAACCCCTCAAGTAACTGTGTATCATATTGGCAAAAAGAGAGTCAATATCACTGCAGCTTCAAAGATAGGCCTTCACTTTATTCTACAATGGAGTAGTAGCTTTTCAATAGTACATAACTCTTAGATTACTGTTAATGGGGGCTGCCTCCAAGTCTTTGTGCTGTATTCCTAGTTTAGCAAGAGAGAGTTGAAGGAGAGGTCAGCACTTCATCTACCAAGAAAACCCTTTGCTCTGTGCAAAAGGGGAAGAAAAGAGAAAGATTTTTAAACTGTGTAAGACTTAGAGTAAAATATTAAAATGAACAGGCCAGAATCTTAAATATATAAAATGAGGCTCCTGTAATAGAGGCTCCTGTAATTGAGGGCTCCTGTAAATGAGGCTCCTATAATATAATCAGGAGGACTGATTATATTATGGTTGATCCAACATGGCCAAATACTCTTGGAATATCTACATGTGCCTCCCTTGTGGGCACCCGTGGGGATAGGAAGAGTATTGAACTGGAGAAAGCAAGATTCGTAATAAGAATATTTATGCTGTATAAAATGATGATACCAATCCAATTCTGCCCAAGCTCCCATTGGGTCTGCTCTGGAGATTTCCTAAAGGCAGGGAGCAGCTCTTAGCATAAGCTAAATGTAGCAGGAGCCTAAAGCTGAGTAGGGTGTGTCACCCAACATGTCTGAAGGTTCTTAACTCACAATTCTTTCCTCAGTGCAGGGTCATGTGGGAACTGTGGTTCAAAATGCAGACAGACAAGTCACCATTCTCAGTACCAAAATGAATTAGACAAATTTCTTTGGGTCTGTCAGGGTTATGTGCTGAAGATTCCTTTCTTATATATTTTTTTTTTTTTTGTATTTTAGATTTGTGGACCCGGGAAGGATCTGGGAGTATATTTCTAGAAATTTGGGAACTGAGCTTCCTGTGGAATCATAAGGCCCACTTTCAAGACCAGGAAAGGTTTAAGATCTAGTAGAAGACCAGAGCAATAGTATAGTAGTTTTTCGCACATGCCTTGCATGTGGGGCTGACCCAGGTTTGATCCCTGGCACCCCATATTATCCCCACAAGTGGGTCGGGTGTGTGCCGGGCCTGCGGTGTGCCATCCCAACCAAAAATAAATAAATAAAATATCTGAATTAAGGCTAGAAGGGACCATCGGTGAACAAGTTTCCAGTAAAGGAGGGAGGGCGGTGGTGGAAACAAAAGTTTCACTTATCACAGCATCCGCTGCAAAGAGGAATCCTTCTTTTCAAAGAACTCTGTTGGGTGGATCTCTTTGAGCTCTCAGCAACTTCTACTAACTGGGCTTCCTCAAAGGATTGATATTTAAATGAATTAACAAAGGATTTGATATGCCAAAAACCAGTAACAATTATAGACCTCATTCACATGACCTGAAGGAATGGCTTGAGGCTCTTTGTGTTCCTGGAGTGAGCAGATGCCCTTGGGCTACACTAGCTTGTGACAGGATGTGGAGATGTTACTGGTGACCTGCTTGAGCAAAAGCAAATCGAACAACGGGTAGTCAAGTGACAACAAAGGATTAACACCCCCACACAGGGGTGTTAGACTTAAACTGTTAGTCATTACCTTTGAGGAATACTTTATTGGAATGTCTCAGGGGCCTCAAGCACCCACGCAGAAGCAGTGCAGGAGGTTTCCAGGGTTTAAATTCAAACCTCCTTGATGACTCTCTGCTGCCCTCTGACCCCACTGCATAGCTCTGCCTCCCCAATCCTAGCCTCCGGAGGAAATCCCTTCTGCTGCTCACAACTACTCCGTGTTGCCATCACTAGTGCAGCCCTAATATGGATATAGACCCTTCACACACACACACACACACACACACACACACACACACACACACACACACACACACAGCGTATCAACTTTTTCTTAGATCTTGACTGGTGGCATTTCAGTATAAGCAAAATAATGTTACATTCTTTTTTTTTACCCTGTGCAGAAAAAAAATTTCTTCAATTTTTCTTATAAAAATACTGCACATCAGTGTCTAGTCTTGTTCGGGATTGTGGTTTGTATATTAAATTTTGTTGTATTTGTGGGGGAGCAGATGAGTCCTCCTTCTTTACTATTCTGCCATCTTGACAGAACAATACCTCATTCTAAAGGAGAAATAAACCAATTTGAACTGAGTTGAGGTTTCTGATATTCTACTCCATGAGCATTTCTAGTTTTAATTATGTGTTGCCACTGTACTGTTGCTGGGAAGACACAAAGGCCTTGAGAAACTCAAAATTCAACGACATTACTTGCAGCATAAACTAATATTCATAAGTCATTGTGATAATTATGGTAACAAAATATTTATAAACAGCTATGGAAACACAATTAAGGGAATAACTATATCTGTGTAAAATTTATTAATTTATGAAGGAAAAATTAATTAACGTGGCTAATCAAGATCTCAAAGTCAATTCAATTCTTCCCTCTGTTTTGAAAGGACAGCATGTCCTTCTCAGCATCAAAGGAAGAAAATCATTTCTCACCCAACTCAAGAAAAGATTCACAGCCTGCATGCTGGCTGCCTCTGCAGAAACCTGCAGAGAAATTTTTTTATTCTGCATCAGGTACAGCAGAAGGAAACAGCTGGAAGCTGAGGGGCAAATATCAGAAGCTTCTGAGTGATTATAAAGGAATCGCCAAGTGTAATAGATATATTCCTTTCCCAGCAGTATCATTTTTATGATTATCACTTAGTCTTAAAATAATAAATGATGATTGTTACCATTTGTTAAGTGTTTACATGTCACTTATAGAAGTCTGGCACTATAAAATGGAATGTATATAATTGGAATATATATAAACGAAATATATATGGAATATACATGATATATAACTAAATGAAATATATGTATATATCACTGTATCACTGTTTTCCCATTCATCATCGATTTGCTCGAGCGGGCACCAGTAACATCTCCATATGTCCTGTCTCGTGCAAGTGGAGCCCAAGGGCACCTGCTTGCTCCAGGAACATAAAGAGCCTCAAACCATTCCATCAGGTCATAGGAATGAGGTATATAATTGTTACTGGTATTTGGCATATCAAATACAACACGGGTAGCTTGCCAGGCTCAGCCGTGCGGGTAGCATACTCTTGTAGTCATCTCTAATCCAGCTGATCTGCTGGGCAGAGTTCTGATGAGGGGGGAAGAAGTTCTAACTAAAAAGTCAAATCATTTTATTTATCTAGAAACTAAAAAACATGAAAATTAATAAAAATTTTAAGTGAGTAAAGACTCATAAAAATAAGCATTTCTATATATGTATTTGCACCAAGAAATTACTCCTGGATTACTCCTGGTAATGATTGGGGGATTATCTGGGATGCCAAGGATCGAACCCGGTTGGCTGCATGTAAGGCAAACGTCCTACTGCTGTGCTCTCGCCTCCAGTCCCTAGATGTGTCTTTTAGTTGGCCATTTTCCTAAGCATCTGAAGATGAAGTGAATAAATTGAATCAAACCTTTTATGTATGCATATATGTATGATAGCAATTTTATTACTACTATTTTGTAGATGAGGAAAGCACAGGATAAGAAACATTCAAAACAGAGACTTCAGCAGGAAAAACATGTCAGGAGGATGGAGTACACAACCTGTAGGATCCACAAGTTTGATCCTCAACATTGCGCGATCCCCAGAAAACTAGCTGGTGTGGTCCAAAGACAAAAAAAAAATGGAGAATTCTGTAGTTTCATTAAATGCCAGTGCCTATATCCTTCCCACTGTGTCATGGAAAAAACAACAATATAATTAATGCCTTGATATAAGAGCAAGGAAAAATATTTTCCCCATGTATCTTTTTAGTTATCTGTTAAAAGGGGGACTTCAGTAAATGGGGTTCTTCACAGCACACAAAATGTCCCCTCTTCTTAGGGTTTATCACTGTGGACCTCCTTGTTATAGTTAGTGTCAGAGGCTAAACATCACGGTTTAAAATTCAGAGCTAAAATTCAAAACTGTTCTAGATTAGTGAATATGCCACTATCCATTGCTGCCAATTAGTTTTTTTTCCCCCTATGAAGTATGATCTTGGTTGTGCTAGTAAATATTGTTCCTATCTCCACCCCTCACTAGCAAACACAGCTGGTTTTGGCTGTCAGAGATTCAAATATCCTTCTGCACAGATTTAAACTATATGAAAACAATCAGAATGAAAAGGAAAAGAAATGCTTATATAGAAGATAACATCTTAAAATATAGGTTTGTTGTTGCTTGCATTTTTTTGAAAGACAACGAGAACTGTGGATGAACTATTATTTTCAGTCCAGACCAGACCTCTAAAATGATTGTTTTAAGCAATCTTTTCCACTTTTATCATAGATTTTTACAGGGAGTATTTGTCAAGCTATTCACTCTATTATACCACAAATTCTTTGATTTTTATTTTGTTATATTTTTTCTGACAAATTTCATGAAGAAAAGAATAGTCCCACCTGTTAAGGGAAATAAAATTTGTATCCATGTAACTAAAGAGGAAATATTTTATAACAATGAAGGTGCTATGAGTTCTACAAGTATTCAGAGGAAAAATATGTCATTCCTTCTGGGAAGATTTAGGAACAATATCTAGGGACGGGTTAAAGGCTTGCTATTAATTCAACAGATACTGAAGAACTGAGCAAAACAGTCAAGTAAGTGGGATCCAGGCTTGATGTTCCTTTCATTTATTAATATTTTAGAGTTTTTGTGTTTTGACTACACACCAGAGTGTTAAGGGGTTACTGGCAACTTTTTGCCGTTATTTCTCTTGGCAGTACTCAGGGCACCATGTGTCCTGGGGGTCTAAATTGGACTCCTGTATGTAGAGTATCTGCCAAGCCCATTGGGCCATCTCTGTATTCTCTATGTGTTTAAGTATTAAAAAGTTCATAAATATGCTTCATTATAAAAACAGACACTGTTGTTTATTTTAAGCATAACTACACTTCCTCTCTTACCACTGTCCCTTATCTCATCCCATTCATTGCCTTACTACAGGTTTTTCCTATACATTTTACATACATATGCAACATCAGATCTCTGAAAATTTGAATAGAGTAAATTCATCCACAGATGAAGAAAAGTAAAAGGAATATTTTTTGAGCAAGTTCTATGTTGACACAGATAAATACTTATAAAGATATTCATCTGGGAATATCTGGCAAATATCCCCCAAAGGTAGTCAACAGTTCATTGTCTCATTTAGTCTGAGCCAGTTACTCCAGAGTCAGGCACTTCAGTTTATTTATATAAATATATAAATATATATATATATAAGTATATATATTTATATCTCTATATGGCATCCTCCATGATCACAAAAGTTTAATTACAATCAAGAGCTGTCATTTACTCACATGAAATCTAACACTCATTTAGATGTTAAGAGAATATTTGCTCCTAATTATGTAGGCTAAGGAGAGAAAAAATAGTAGAACACTGAACAAAGATTTATATCGTTAGCCTTATTTATTATGTACATCATTTATGCCTTTATTAAATATTATAGAAGTTCAAAGGGTGAAGATGGGGAAGCTTGACAAATTAAACTCTCCATGTGCTTAGAAAAATATTAAATAGGGTTATAAATAATTATTTCTTTCTGACACAAATTTCCTAATTTGTAAGGTGTTTGATCAACTAGATAAGGATTTTATCTTTCCCAATTCTACACTTTTATGAATATTTAATTTTATCAACTACTGAATTTGACACTCAAATGAGTTATGTTATCTTTAAATTTAATAAATGATGGGGGCCTTTATTTTGTTTTGGTATTTTATAATATTATTGAAATTCATCTCCAGTTAAGAATCTGTGCAATTACTTTTTCTCAAAATTCCTCCCAAATTTCAAAGAAAAAGAATGAGAACACACAGAAATAGAAGCAAAATTCTAAATGAAATTTTAGGTAATATGATATAATTGATGGAGTCAAGACTTCTGAAATTAAGTCTTAACTCTTCTAGTTATTACATGTTATTTTATTTCTTTGAATCTCTATTATTTTAATTTATTAAACTGCAGTAAAGACCACACAAAACACACTGAGATACTGTAGTGATGAAATGACAATACATGACAATTATACTTTGTAAACAATGATAAGCTCCATAATTCAGAAAACAAACAAGGAGAGAATAGAAAAAGGCAAGGGAAAGGGAACATAGAGACAGAAACTCAGAATGGAGGCAGAGCTTCTGGAAATGCCTGCAGCAAGCCAAGATGGAAACCAGCCTTGGATGCTCAGTGGGAAGAGGAACTGGAGAACAGGGCAGAGGGGAGAAGAAGCAATAAGAGATGGAGATTTTAAGTAAAAGGACTAAATTTAGAATTTTTCTTTTCCAGAAAATTTAGATTTATAAAAAGCTCACAGATAGTACATAGCTGATATTTTTTACACACACTCATAGTTTTCTACTTTTGACATATTGTATAATTAAAGTATATTTACACAAAGTGTAACATGTACCACACATAGAGTACAGAATAAGAAAGATATAACAGCATGTTGATTCATTTACACTCTGAACACTAGTAGCGCCAAAGTTACTAACTAAACACCAGACACTCTTTGAAACCTTCGCATTTTGATAGTTGCCAATGACTTTACTGAGCTCCTGTTCCCTTACTTAATTTCTAGCTTACTGAGTTTCTAAGCGCCACCACAGGAGTCTGTTCTATTTCTTACAGTTACACATACCTGTGTCTTGATGAACAGGCGTGTCTTAGTAACTGTTCTTGATAATCAAAATAAATCTGAGGAGGATTTTCACTTTTACAACCAAAGGTGGAAAGCAAAATGTTCAGCTTTTGCTCTGTTGTAACTGTGCCGGAGGATGTACATACTGAGTAGTAATAGCAAGAACTACTCTATGTAGGCTGTGTAATTATTATAGGTCTCCTGCTTTCACGATGCTGTTAGTTTGCAATCTGCCCTTTTTTGTCATATTGGGGGTAAATCAAAATATGTTTCATATAAATTTATGGTATAACTTTTTATATTATCTTATAGAAGGCATCATTGAAATAATTACTAGAAACTACATAATTATTAAACTACATAATTATTAGAGGCATACTAACAAGATCTTACTATATCAAACTACCCCATGGTTACCTAAAGATCCTTCTTGGAAATGATATATGTATAAAGTGGTCTTCAGATGGAAATTTATAGGAAGATTTCAGATATGGACTATGTTCAATAGTCACATAAACTTTCCAGGTTTAGTAGGCCTGCTGTGAAAGTTATGTAGTGTGCAATGTTCAAGACAATGTCAGAAAAGGAAGAGCTGTCCTCCTTAGCCACCAAGTAAACACAGAATCATGATGGCAAGGGAAAAAGGCTGATATCTTTTTGGGGTATTCATCAGCAGATGCTCTGACTTTATTACTTCCTTTCCTAGGAATGAACATTGTCTATTTCAGGACTAACGCTTCAGGGGAGAGTTAGTTCGAAGGCAGCACTGTGCTTCCTGCTCTTGCTTGGAGGAAGAAAGGAGGCCAATTTCTGGGAACTGCAAATCACAATAATATAAATAAAAATAGCCATATACTCATACACATTCCGTGAATGGTTTTCTTTCTTTTGTGCATGTCATTACTGTAGCAGAAATAATTATGTTCTTGCACTGCCAAGTTTCTTAATGCAGTAAGCGTTGCAAGTAATTCTCTTAAATTAATAGAATTCTGAGAACAAATATCACTAAACGTCATGAAAATGCTTCTCATTATTTTACACATTTTCACTCTATCTGTGTGTCTCATATGGGTTTTAAAAGCTTCACCGGGGCAGGAGTTCAGCAATTCAACATGTGGCTTTTGAAAATGTTGGAAAATTCATGAATTAATTTGCCAGCTAAATTTTGTAATCTGATCCTGATTCATTCTCCTAGAATAAGGTTAATAGGTTACTTTTTCCCGTTCCTTTCTTTGAAAGAGGCAAAAAGACTTGCTAATTTTCCAAGAAGAATTTTGTCAATAGGAAGAACTTGGTTAAGGTAGAAATCTATTTTGCTGCTATCTCACTTAGCAGTATGTGTTAAGCAGATGGACAAAAATGGCCATTAAAAGTGTCATTTGTACAAAGGGTAGGGAACTCGCTTTGCACAAGGCCAACCCAGATTCCATACCCGGCATCACATGGTTTTTGGACCACTCTCAGGAGTGACCACTAAGCACGGAGCCAGGAGGAAACTCTGAGTACACTGGGTCAGCAAAAAGCAAAACAACAAAAATGAAACAAAAGTGAGACCTGTAGATGGTATAGTAGTTAGGGCACCTGCCTCATATGTGACTCATATGTAATTCCACCACCGTAGTTCCCTGAGCACTGCCAGGTACAGTCTTGGAGGCCCCTAAAAGCACCCGGAAGCATCACAGGATTAATTCTGCAGGCCCCCAGTAATATGAACTGTTACTCCCAGTACCACAAGGTGGAGAAGCACCATTGGTCTCAGGCCCTTACAGATCTGGTTGTCTAAGAATAACTGCTGGACCCCGGACTTCAAGAGCACCAGTTGGAAGACCACCTTCTCCCTAAAGTAAACGTGTTATTTAAAAATATAGTATTCAGGCTTAGATTATCTCTGGCATCCCAGATAGTCTCCCAACCAGTGCCAGGAGTTCTCCTGAGTGCAGAGCCAGGAGCAACCCCCTGAATATTGCTAGTATGCCACCCTAATCCAGTAATTTCCTTTATATTAGACTTTGTAAATTTGAATCTGTTCATAATTATCATGATTCTATTTATATTCCAGCTCATGTTCCGTCCAAGTTAGACTAAATTTGTTTATTTTAACAAATACAAACTGGTTAACTCAGTCCTTTTTACCATTGAAATCTTAGTTAACTTCACTTTGGCTCTGACAACTTTGAAGGGGAGGGTTAGGGTTGGTGTCCTTTCTCTCCACATGAATACATGCTAATTGTGCTCTAGGAGACAGAGACAATTTAGAAGCTTCATAGAATTTCAACAGAAAGAGAAATTCATGCAGCGAAGTAGAAATTAGTCTCCACTGAAACCTTCACACAGTCTCAGCATGATTTTTAAGCAGTTAATATACTTATAAAGATTCCAAATACAGAGTAATTACACAATTTTTAATTCAGGATATTAAGTCCATTGAAACAAAATTTTGTTTGTTTCACAGAACCAGTTCCTAGAGCACTAACTTTTGACTAACAGATAGATTTCATATCTTCTTCTGACAAAGAACATTCACTTGTACTAAAGGCCATCCTTACCAAGGACACTCTTCCACTCTTCTTAGAGATATCACTAATATTTTGGGGGATGAAAGAGACACAGAACAGTAGACTTAATATACACTTTGCATGCAAGACGGGGCCCAAGTTTGATTGCAGGCACTTGGACAGAGCCAGGTATAGAACTAGAGCACAAACCACCCCATTTAAAAAAAAAATGTTTTTTCTGAAACTGAAAGTAATTTCCTATAACAAGTAAACAGTATAACATTGTCTATTGTCAGAGACAACAGAAGAGCTAGAACATTATAATAAGTGTTTAACATTGTAACATGTACATTATTTCTTTTTCTTTTTAATAAATGTTATTATACCATAAAGGCAATTGTAAGTGTATAAAAGAAAACTCAAGAGACAATCTAACCTTCCCTTTGCTTTATAAATATGAGAGTCAATGGCAAGTAAGGAAAGGTGACTTGAACAGGACCACAAAAGTGATAAAAGGCTTCTATTATAAACTTGCTACATGACAGGTTAGGCGGTAGGAAGGAAACTGGGAACACTGGTATAGGCAAATGGACACTGCTCAAGGGGTTGGTTTATACGACTGAAACTCAGTCATAAATAAAAGATGTTGTAAATTACAGTGTCTCAATTTAATAATAGCCCACATTAAAACAAGATATATTTTCAAAATAAATGCTATTAAAACACAACTTCCTAACACCAAGAGTGAAAGAAGGTCCCATTTACTTCACTTCTAAAATGGTACTTGTAATTTTGCAAACTGGTCTAACTATTATAGAAAGCAGGGTGGGTTTTCTATAGTAATTTTTAATTTAATTTTAAATTTCCAAAAAAATTACAAACATAACTCGTATGATCCAAAAATTCAACTCTGAGGTATGTACCTATGAACACAAAAAGAATAACTCAGAAGGATACATGCTCTTCTATGTTCACTGCAGCATTATTTACAATAGATGACCAAGATTGAAACAGCCCAATGCCAACAATAAATCAGGAGATAAAAAATGATGTTGTCTAAGTGTGAGGGAGAGAATGGACCAGAGGGGTCTTGAGACAATGGAGGAAGGCGTGGCACAAAACCTTATCATTAACATATTGTGGCATTCAAATAATTCTATTTAAATATGTAGACTATATACACAATGGAATACTCTCTCTCTCTTGTATAAACAAAGAAGAAATGTTGCTATTTGCTACAATGTGGATAGAATGAGCAGGGTCATCATATGTAACATACGTCAGAAGGAGAAAGACACCATCAGGAAGAGGTCACTTCACTCATACTTGCTACGTAGAGAAACAGAGACCAGATAGTAACATCCAGTGTGAACATGCATGTAGAAGGCACGTTTGTGAAACATTTAGACTCTGATCACAGATGTTATGCAGGGGAAGGAGAGTGGATTATCAGGGCTGAACAGTCTGTGGTGGATGAATGGATGATAAAACTTCAGTGGTGGACATGGAAACACTGTACTCCTAAAATGTGTCAACTCTTGTGAACCAACGTTACCTCAAAAAAATTCAAAATGGACACATACAACTTCAATAAAATACAATTATAGTGCTCATTTTATAACACAAATACTAAAATTTGAATGATCAAAGAATAGGATGGATCCTTTGCAGGAATGACACACAAAATCATGAAGTGTTAAAAATATTTTTATATTATTTAGAGAAAGGGAGCCAGAGAGATAGTACAGTGGGTAAGGCAATGGCCTTACATGAGGGTAACCTGGGTTTGAGCCAAGGCATATCATATGGTCCCCTGAGCATCACAAGGAATGATTCGTATATATAGCTCCAGGAGTAACTACTAATAATAACAAGGTCTCCTAAACAAAGCAAATCCAGAAAAAAATACTAGAAATAAATTTAAATTACTTACCTTATTCCTATGGCATGTGGCGCAACTAACTAATATCTCACATGATACAATACAAATGTTTTAATACTTTGATCACATTCCAAAGATCTTTTGTATGATTAGAGGTTATATGTTCTAAAACAACATATGCAAGATAAGCAACATAAGAGATCTTCTGTCCATCAAATAAAGCAGAATTTGTTCAATATCTGATATACCTATATTTTTCTGAGTCTACCACATATCATGTAGAACTGATGACATAGTGGTGGATCAAAGAGAAATTCTTCTTATAAAGCATCTCACTTGAGCATCTATAAATAGCATATAATTTACTTATTAGGTAATGGACTTAGTTATACAATGATCCAAGAATCTGTATGAGCTGTATCCTCATACAGTTAATATTATTTAAAGATTAGAAGAGTACCATTATTAAGAGATATATAAAGTTGTTGGGTATTTATTTGAAGGGTACAATTGTAACTCCTTAATTAAAGGACAGTCACAGCCTAGAGATGCATTTAGAGATAGGAACCCTTTCTACTGGCAACCCAATAGATTATCATGACTTTTTTGACCTAAACCATCAATATTATGGCTTTTTGCCATAATACTGGCTTTTTGCCATTCCCTCTATTTTGGTCTGAGTACACAGGTGGCAACATTACACATAAAACAGTTGGGGCACAATTTAAATGCTAGTGGCAGAATTTGAACCACTGTAACCTAGGGAGTGAGTAATCATAACAGAACCACAGCATCTGTGAATTCAAACCCCGGCAATATTACAGAAAGTGAGAATGTAAGTTCTTATTTTAGAATGACAGTTCTTTGTCTCAAGAATTTATCAGTTTATTAATAGAGATTCAGGTCAATCCACTTAATTTTTCTGTAAGCATAGAATCTGAAGTCATACCTTCTGAGATAAGTTGACCCAGGGAATTGGATAATCAAGACTACTTCTGATTCTCACCGTATTCTCAATTTACCCTAAAAGAGTAAACTTAGTATTAATACTTATCATGGTTTCTTAGTTAACTATTTTTAAATAGATAGTATTGTGAATATTATGCTGAATAATTCTAATATCCTTTATATTAAATAACTAGCTAAGCATAATGCTATCACATTAGGTATTTTGGGGGGAAGGGGTGACATAGGGTCCAATAGACTGGCTGTGCTCAGGACTGACTCCTGACTGTGGTACCAATTTTCTTTTTTAGGAACTGATATTTGCAATGGGTCTCACCACTGAGCATATTACAAACATTTTTATTGTCCTACCGTTTATAAAAACAATTTTATTCAAGTTTGGGTTTTATTTTACCACTATGTTAAAGGCACTTGATTTAGTCCACAATTTACAACTAAGGCAATTCCTGGCATTAACCTTTCAAAAGCAAGAGTATATATTTCATTTACTTTATGTTTAAAGTAAATACTACCCCAGACCCATGGGAGGAATACTGCTAAGGATTGATGATTTTAATGCTGTTCCTTTGGGTTCCTTCACACTAAAATGTTTTGAAATCTGAAATTTTCCTTTGCCATTTCCATGAGTTATTTAAAGCATTCCTTCTGCACACTTGAGAATGATGAGGGTTTGAGCGTGCCAAGAACTAGCTTCTGCTGACTGGGAGTGATTTCTTGATTTGTAGTTCTCATAGCTTCCTACCAATATCACATTTTCTTGAGGAATGCTAAGAAATTGTGTGGGACTGTAGACATCTTTCACATTGTCTCTTAATTTTCTTAAATATAATTTTACGTAGAATAGAAAGTAAATAATGTCTTTGGATTTTGCATTTTCTAGAATCAGTAGAAGATATTTTGTATCCACCTCTTTACTATAACTTGCATTGACAATATAAAAATATAATAATAATGACCTCAAACCAATAAGCTGAGAAAACAAGTAATCAAGTAAGATAAAAATTTCTAGCTAAGTGTACTACTTCAGGAAAATATGACTATTTGCTCTGCCCCAGGCCCAGGGGAGGAATACTGCTTGTTTTCCTGCTTCTAGCATAATCCCTCTACTACGTACTTAGGCACTGTTTTCAAATGGATCAAGTTCTGTTTACCTATAAACCTTGCTGTCTACTTTGTTTATCCTGTTAATGCAGATGTTACCTATTGCAAGGAATATCTTTTAAGGAATATTAGGAAGCCCCTTACTGGGATGAAAATAGGATGCCTGACATCTTTAGTCCTGCATACAGGGCTTCCTCCTTTTGAAATATACCGCTGCACAGGCTTTTTAACTAAACTCCAACTGCATCCACAAAAGGGTTTCCATATCACCACTTATGCTGGATGAGAGTTGTGGCTCCTATTGAATGTTAAATCATTATCTGTCTTTCAGTGTGTGTGGAAAATGCAGCTGTAATTATTGTAAACAATATCTTTCCCTAAGTATAAATTTGGGATGTGGTCAGTTTCACTTTCCTTTTTTTCCTCTAGCGCAAAAACACTTCAGTTGTCTCACAGTGGACATTTTCTAAAATGCAGACACAAATGAGGTTGTGAACACGACAAAGTTGTGTTTGATATTTATTCCTTCTCACTGACTTCTATATCAAAACCGTTAAGTTGGGAAGACAAAGGATGCTTCCCCAACTATTGGCAACACAAAGCAATTTTGTATGCTGACTCTTCAGTTCCCCTTACATCAACATCAATAAGTATTTTGAGGAAGAGACTAAAATGCAGTCTTTTTGCAGAGCAATCAAGTCCAGTTTATTCTTTGCTCTGTAATTAAAGCCTGTTTCTGTGATAAAAGTAAACCAATATCCCAGCAGCCATAGATATACTGCTATGCTATTTTGAATCTGCAGCATCCCTTTCAAGAATGAACCCTTTGAGACTTGCTATAGTTTAGCATTCTTGAGTTGCCAGGAAAAAATGATGCACTGGAGACAATAGCGGGTAATAGTATTGTGGTATTAAATGGGTTTAAATGTTTTAATACTTGGTTTTAAACCAACAGCTCTCCAAAGGACCTGAATGAAAAGAGAGGACTTGGTGAAAGCACCACACCCATCCAGGGTGTGTTCCTTCCTTTCCCTCTTTTACAAATGCTTTTTTTAATTTTTGCTTTTTTGGGTCACACCTGGTAATGCTCAGGGGTTATTTCTGGCTCTGCACTGAGGAATTACCCCTGGCGGTGCTTCAGGAACCATATGGGATGCTGGGGATTGAACCCAGGTTGGTTAAGTACTAAGCAAATGTCTTACCTGCTGTGCTATCACCCAGCCCCTACAAATGCTATTTCTCATGCTAATCTTTGACTTTGCTACTGATTTGAAAAACTGTATGCAAATTAACTGTATATAGTATAAATTTATATAGAATGCCTCAACACAAAGGAAGAAGAGCTTCAACTTGGCTAGGAGACATCATTCTGCTTTAATGCTACCAGAGAGCAGATTCTCCCTTTTTCTCCACCTACTGTCATGTTCTACTTCTAGACCACTTTACACTCAGAAAAAGAGACACCATGTTTGGTTCTTTCTGGAATATTAGACTCCGTTTTACTGTGTTTAGCTACTAATAACTTCTAGACAAGAGAAAAATCTTGATACCATAATAATCAGAAAAGCAGCAACCATTTTAGATGCTTAGATTAGTGAGGGACTCCGTGATTTAATCCTCTGCTTGCATTATTGATTATTTAATCAATCAAAGAGCAAATTAAGAGGTCTCCTAAAGCAAGATATAGTCTTTCCCAAATGCATGTGAGTCATTCCTGTAAAATTTTAAAATAGTTGGGAGTTTTTGTTCTGTGTATAAGCCAAGGCGTACTCCTGTGTCTGTGCTCAGGGGTGACTCCTGACAATGCTGAGGGGACCATAAACAGCACCAGAGATCATACCTTGTCTTGCCAGTCACAGACAAGGCAGGAGTCTTAACCCCTGTACCGTATCTCTGGCCCCACAGAGTAATATTTTGAAAACATAAGCCTTTTCTTTTCAACTCTTGATTTTTGAAATGTGCTCTCGCTGAGCTCCTCTGTTCTGGTTATGAAGAAAAAAAATGTTTAATATGTGAGTATTTGTGAGGGATTTCCCAGGGACAGCACACCCCTAATCCCTGAGACTTTAATATGCTGAGCTTCTATTCCAAAGCTGTCCAAGAGGAATACAGCACAAGTCACAAGGTGATCCAGAGGCAATTTAAAATATTCTCCTGGCCATATCAGAAAAATGAAATATAGGAAAGCCACCTGAACCATATTTACTTATTCTAACATATTTCAAATACTAGAAACATGTTTTCAATATTAAAAACCATTTCATAATGTTTTGCATATAAAGCATTTGAAATACACTGTGTATTATATACTTAACACTCATTATATATCTGCTACATGTTAAATGAAAGACTACTGTCTAGCACACAGAACAACCAAGTTCTACAGCTTCGGCTGGCAGGTGGGTAGACTGAGAGATGGAACGCCAGGTTCCACAGGAGAGACCACATGTCACAATAAACTCAGCCCTGGAAACCAGCCCCAGCACCTGCAGCAGCTGATCAGGATAGTAAGAATAGGTCAGTGAGTGCTAGCCTTACTGTTTCTCCTTTGCAACATACTAGAGAAAGTCTAGTATGCTCCCCAATCAATCCTAAAATGGCCACATGTTTAGTGAGCTGCTTCCAGCTTCAAATGTCCACAAACTCCAATATGAGAATCCCCCAAAGCATTTTTTCTTTTCTTTCTTTGTGGGTTTTGAGTGATAGCCCTCAGTGTTCAGGTTTACTCCCTGATCTGATCTCACAGATCAGAGGGAGGAACTAAAATGTCAGTCTCTGGGCTAATTTCAGGAACCATACGGAGCACCGGGGATAAACCTGTGTCAGCTGCACGCAAGTCAAATGCCTTACCCACTGTATATCTCTCCAGTCCTCTTGGTTTTTTGTGTGTGTGTTTTTATTTTTCAGTAGTTTTCTAAGAAGTTTTCATACCTTTCTGCCTGCTTTTGAGTATCTGCCAAATGCAAGTATTGGAATTTAGATACTTGGGTGGTCTGAGATTAGTTTGATGTGGTTTGAGCTTCACTTTTGATTATGTAGAAATTCTCTCATATGAAAAAACTCATATAAATGCACTCCACAGAGGACGCTCTTGGAAAGGGGCTCTTTCGCTGAGGAAATATGGAGTAGGCCACATTTGCAAAAAAACACATACACATAGATTTTTGAATTTTTTTTTGTTGTTGTTGTTTGGCTACTTTCCTGAATTACAAACAGACAAATGGTCACCAAGATTAAGGCATAATGAGGCATGATTTTCCACTTCTGAGAAATCAGAAAAGAACCCTCATTACTTTCACTTGGAGGACATGCATTTAACAACTAGGGGAGGTTACTGGTATTCCTGGACTTTTCATGGCTCATTGCCCACTCTGGGCACATGCCTATGAGACAGCTGAAACACTGTTTAATAACACAGACTAGTAGTTAAAGTTTGCAGGAGCAGGCAAGATGCCAACCTATAACATGCGACTACCACTTCATTTCTGCCTAACATCAAAGTGGGGGAGAATGATTTTCATGTTTGCCTCACTTAAATTTTCCTTTAATCAAAGTGGGTTTTGCAAACATTTTCTAGCAAAATTTATAATTAATTGTTTTCTTTCCAGAGTCATGTAAAAGTATGTCTATTTCTCTTCAGAGAAATTTGAGGAATTATTTTCAAATGATGCCTGCCTAGATGTCTGACCCATTAAAATAGGTTTATAACAACAGTGAAGATATTTGAATTTAATTTTTATTTTTGATTATTATTTTATGGGAAGTTGGTCCACACAAGAAGTGCTGAGAGCTTACTCCTGACTCTGTGTTCAGGATCCACTCCTGGCAGGGCTCCACGGCCATATATGTTGCCAGGAGTACAGTGAGGTCAATCACTATCACTATCCTCCCGTTGATCATCTATTTGCTAGAGCGGGCACCAGTAATATCTCCATATGTCCTGTCTCATGCTAGTAGAGTCCAAGGGCAACTATTCGCTCCAGGAACACAAAGAGCCTCAAACCATTATATTAGGTCATGGGAATGAACTAATATAATTGTTACTGGTATTTGGCATATCAAATAAAACAGGGCAGCTTGCCAGGTTTGCCATGCAGGTGGCATACCCTTGTAGTCACCTCTAAATATAGCATTTATAGATGAACCGCTAGGCGGCAAGCGGCCGTGCGAGACGGGCTGTGATAGGCTGTCGTTGGGTGGAGTTCTGAAGAGAGGGAAGTCCGGATGTGGAAAATGGTGGCCCGATGGAGTGGGGGGGGGGGGTCATCTGGCTTGTTGCTGCAGCATACCTGGGCCGGATTAAAAAAAAAAAAAAAAAACTTCTGCAGGGTGGAACTCGATGAGACTGGCTGGGGCTCTTGTTGTGCGGCTCTGCTGGGGTAGTGGGCCAGGGCTAGAAACCGCCATCCCTCCCGGGGCGCCTTGTGAGCGGCTGGGCACAGGGAGAGCAAGTAGCAGCTCTGCCCCATGTCTGTAAGTCTCTGGTTCAGCATACCTGGGCCGGATTGAAAAAAAAAAAAATGCTTATTACCTGTCCTATCTCTTTCACCTGAAACTTGGAGTTTCAGAAGTTGCTATTGAGTAGAAAGACTTTTATTTTATGAAAAGTTAAAATAAAATAAATGTTCTTTCTAAGATAAAGATGTTGATCACCAGGAGTCCGGGAGGTATGGCGGGTTCTAGCCTTGGCCCGCCACCCCAGAAGAGCCTTGCAAGAAGTCAGAGGAACCCCCACACCATGAGGGCCGCCATTTTCCACATCCGGACTCCCCTCTTGTCAGAACTCCACCCAGCAGAAGAGCTGATCACAGCCCGGGTTGCATGGTTGCAAGCGGCCGCGTGGTTCATCAATAAATGCTTGAGTTTTGAGGTTACTACAAGATTATCCCACTGCACGGCAGAGCCTGGCAAGCTACTCATGTCGTATTTGACATGCCAACTATCAGTAACAATTATAGACCTCGTTCCCATGACTCAATGGAATGATTTGAGGCTCTTTATGTTCATGGAACGGTCAGATGCCATTGGGCTATCTCACATGTGACAGGACATATTGAGATGTTACAGGTGCCCGCTCGAGTAATCAATGATCTACGGAAGTCAAGTGATCAAGTGAAGTGAAGATAAAGAATTATAAAACTTTATAGTGAAAAGATTTAATAAGTCGCTAATCTTTTATGATCTGAGAGTCCACAAACCCCATGACAGCACTTACCCCATAACAGCAATGTCTCAACATAAGGACCGTTGGGTGACCTGACAGGGCTCAAATACATTCCCACACATAATCATTCCCACTCTCACAGGAACAAGTTTTCTGGTAGGTTTCCACCCAGTTTGCTTCAAACTTAACATCAAATTATACTGTTTTTATATGAAATGCACTATTTTTCAGAATCCATTAAAAAAAAAGTTTCCTCTCCTGGTAGTTTTGCTTTGAGATATTATTACCTGACCAGAATCTACATTCCTGCTTTTAAATTTTGCAATATAAATAACCCCGAAGAAGAACATCATATCACCATACGACACAGATGAGCTTTTAGTTCCTCGATCACTAATTGAGAAATTCAACCGAATATTAATATAAATGTCATATCTCTGTCACACAGGACCGAAAGCAGCAGTTTTGATTTGGTCATAACTTACATCGACTGTGAGCCTTGATGTTTGCTATCTGAGCCAGGCAGCAAGGCTCTTATCTGGGATGTGAATTTCATGGGAAGCTGGCTGTCTTGAAAAGGAGAGAGGAGATGAGAAAGAAAAAAGTAGACTCAGACAACCAACAGCATTTTCATTCGTCAACTGTTCAGATTAACTCATAAACAACAGAAACATTTTCATGAATGGATGAAGGCACTCTATCTACTGTTCACATTTCTTGTCCTTTTGGAGGTAAGCTGCCCAGCCAAGGTGACCTCTTGCTAAGTTCTAGGACATGGTTCTTGTCACTTAACTGCTACATATGCTGACAGGCATTAGGGAGTCATTGGAAAGATTTATGATGGCAGTTCTCTCCATTTTCCTGCTGGAGACTTTAATACCCATTGATATTTATTGAAATACAAATAATTACAGGGGTCAGAGAGAGACTACAGCTGTTAAGATGCTTTCCTTGCATGCAATTGACCCAATTTAAATTCCTAGTACTACATATGATCCCCTAAGTACTGCCAGGAGAGATCACTGAGCACAAAGCAAGGAGTAAAATCTAAGCACAGCCAGTGGGGAGGGTGTGTGTGTGTGGGAGAACATACACTTAAAGGTATAGAAAAACAGAGATTCCTCCCCACTGCTAAGTTTAATGGAAGATAATAATTGTGTTATTTCCTGCCTAGACATGTAATCAGGAGCTGAAGAAAATGTCTATGTCCTCTTTCCTGTCTCATGCCTCACTAACTTCTCATCTCCAAGCTATACAGAGAAAGTCCCTTCAAAGTGACTTCATGTCTTGATGAAGGAAGTTACAGGGATAAGACAGAGCCCATCATGTGCCTGGCACTGGGTTGATACTGGCATCAGACAGTCCACCAGGCATGCCTAGGAGTTGAGCTTGGAACACAGAGGAATGAGTTATCCATGAACATGGCTTGGGCCCCCAAACACCAAACCAAAACTTAAAATCAAAAATAAACCAATTTTATGGCACACGTGACTCAAAAACTTCTGGAGAGTTCTGAGTTAGTACAAGGATTATGTTATTTGCCTTGCACATGTCCGTCCATCACTAGTTCAGTCTCCAGAATTCTGTGATGACTAATGCCTGAGCAAAGAACTAGGAGGAAGACCTGAGCAATACCAGGTGTGGCCTAAAAACAAACCGACCAAGAAACACCTTCTGAAGAATAAGTGTGTTATTATGGTCATAATTATGCGATCCACCACCATTGCTGCTAAACCAGCTTGGCATTTAACTTATCATTCATGGTGTGTCACTGAAGACCAGGGTTTTTAGCTTCAAATCCCTCGTGTTAAAGCCTTCTTGCAGCATCTCCATCTTCTGATTGTCTCTAGCTTAAAGCATTTATATACTATCTATATTTTACTTCTATTTCAATTTTGTCCCTTTAATGGATTCACAGAAAATAACACAGAAAACCTTTTAACAAGCTCTAAAACTTTGTTCTTACTGATGTGGAAACTATGCTATCCAGTAAAGTAACCTGTGCCAAATTCCTCATGCTAGACAGGCTTCAAATCCAAGATTTTGGCTAGAAAACCTGAGTTTCTAACCACCTATTGTTTTCAGAGGTCGAAGCTTCTCTTTCCCATATCTTTATATTTCTATACACTAGCTGAAGCATGACTTATACTGTCTTTAAATAAGTATTAGCTCAATTGGAGATGACATTGACGGCAGAGTCTTAAGGCAGGAATCACTGAGGCTGAGGTACTAATGCTTTACTGTTTTGGTCTTCAAAGCTTCTTACGGGTTGTGTTCTCTCATCAACTGCCCTGGACTCCTCTCTCTCCTCTTTCACCAGCCTGGTTCTTCCCAGGATTATCAATAAAACTAACGCGATAACAGTGTTGTGTACATATCCCCTCATTCTAATCTGTTTCTTATCCTGACAATAGTTATATCTTCCAACCCTCTTTCCGTTTCCAAATGCAATGTGAAGGAAGCGTGCAGGTGGAAGTCACCCTAACCCAGGGCCAGTCATAATCTTTAGGGACCTGGGAGCTAAAGAGGGCAAGTCGCCATGATTCTGATCTCCACACATTGGAACAGTAAATTCTTTTTGCTTCAAATCTCCTCTCTGCAACTAAAATGGTCTTTATTCTCCTTAGTACACTGACTTTGCAATCAAAACAGATGAAACAAAACATAGCATTAGTAGCTTCAGCACTAGGAAGCAAGGATCCAGAATTTGAGGCGGGTATTCAGATTAATATCAGCAGTATTTTTCCACGTTTTCTCTGATCATGGTTCCCTTTCCATTTTTTTTTCTGTTCGACTGTATCCCCTTGTCCTATCATTTGTCCCCTAGTCTTGGGACATGGAGATCATTTCAACAATTTCCATGTGTCCCTTGAAGTATCATGTGCCCCTCAGTTGAGAAACTGACTGAACAGTCAAGCACTTTCTTCTAATCCAGAAACAATTAAAGAAACAGACAGGACGGACTTACTGAGCTTCATCACTGGTTCACTACTACTAGGGTACAATGATGAGTAAAACAAGTTCATGACTTCAGGGAGTTCATAATCTATCAAAGAAAACAGTTTACAAGTGTGTGAATAACTGTACTAGACATTTTATACCTGTTACATGAATATACACATTAAACACTGGGTACATTATTTGCAGTGCCCAGCGCAAAATAAAAATGAGGAATCCCAGCTTATAAATTGTTAGCAGTTCAAAATGCATGAAACCAACCACAAGCCCCTTGAGTTGTACACCACTGAAGACAGCCTACACATGAAGAAAATCAAGGGATTTGGGTGTAGAAATCTCATCCTGATGGACTAGGGTTTGGTTCATAGACGAGGAAGGGATATATTTTGAGCAATAAAAAGGAGTAAATAAAATAACAGCAGGTGTGTGTGTGTGTGTGTGTGTGTGTGTGTGTGTGTGTGTGTGCACTTGCGCAAGACGTGCACAGGCTTTAGAATCTTTGGGTATAAAATGTGGTTGGGTCACAGTATTGAGGCTTAGACTGAGGGATGGCAGGAGTTACATCAGCAGGGGAAAATTGAAGGCAGAGTATCAAGGATGTAATAAGATGAACCCAGGAAGGAACCAGGCAAATCATAGCTCAATTATAGTTTCACCAACTACCTCCTGTGCACTGAGATGAGTGACAACATTTCTCAGTTTCATTTTATTTTTCATCTCAAGACTGGAAGTTAACTTACCTGAGCCAGTAATCTAAATAGTCACAGAGAGATGTCATTTTCAGGCCAGAGGGATGAAACAGAATGGCAAGGGCTTTCATATGCCAACCTGGGTCCAATCCCCAGCATCTCAGTCTCCTGAGCCTGCATGGGGATCTCTGACTGCAGAACCAGGAAACTTGAGCAATGCCAGGGGTGGATTCGACACCAAAATAAATAAGTTAATATGCTACTTTCCCTCTCTGAAACTCAGATTGTTTCAGAATGAAAAATGAAAATGCTAGGAGCCAGATAAATGGTTTTGAAACTGAGCTCTGAGGAAGTGTCATGGGGAGACAGGGGAGAATTAGGGGAGAGCTGAGTAGGCCCTAGCTACCACACCATTGTACTACTCAGTTCATTTTAATCTTCACTACAGTGCACTCATAGAATAAACATGCATATGTTTTATGCACACACCCAGATACATATACGAATGTATGTAAATGCATGTACTACATAGAACATGATGCAAACTGTTGCTAATCTATGCTGTGTTTTAATATCATAATAATTACCATATGTTATTTGTTCACCAAATGTCTCCATTTTCATATCTGAAAAATAGGGATGATCAATAAATTATAGGTTTGTATAGAGATGAACTGTTTAAAGTGTTATTAACATACTTATAAGAATATCAGAACAGAGTAAGCATTTCCCATTTTAGCTCTTCCTGTTTCATTGACCAGAATCTATCCTAAGAAGTCAGAAACATATTTTTTTGTTCACTACAGTCTTCCCAACATGCAGAACCATGCTGGCACTTAACAGATGCTTACTTCATTTGCTGAGTATACGAATGAATGGGGCCTATGATGTAATAGTTTCTAGGCCAATATTTGCGATACGAAAGTAAACAAAACAAACATCAGCCTGGATCTTGTAGACATAAAATATATAACAAAATAAAGATAATGTAATTTGAGCTTAGTGTTTATTAGGATTACTGGCAAGATTTGCTGCGATGAAATCGCCCTGATTATTAAAATGATAAATGGTCATTTTTTCTACTATATAAAAAGAAAGTCAGAGAAAATAAGAGATTTATAAAAATAGAAAGGGAGTGACCTGGCTATAACTGGACAACTGTTAAAAGAAAATAGAAAGGATTTTGTTCTATAAAATTGACTTTTTCATGATTATAGAGATAGTACAGTGGGTAAGATGCTTGCTTTGCATGAGGTTCAATCTCCAGCATCACATATGGTTTCCTCAAAGCACCAGGAGTGATCCTTGAGCCAATAGCCAGGAGCAAGCTTGAGACAGATGGTGTGGCCATAAACAAACAAAATATATAAAAAAAAATTTCCTAAGAAATGTTATTGCCTTTAGTCTACTGTGTCACCAAGGGAAGTGAAAGAGGATGAATTTTGACCTGTTGTTGAGGAACTGATTGAAAATCACAAGATTAAGGCACATGGATAAAATAGCGATAGGATCTATCTTCCACACATCTCTGCTAAGAGCAAAGCTATTTCTAGAGGAAGAGTGTGAATGGATTCAACTTATTCTAAAAGTTTTGATTTTTTTTTAAAGAATAAGATACAAATGAAGTATGTGTTTACAACAGAAAACCAAAAAGATCCTTAGAACGGAGTAACAGGTTAAATGACAAATCTTTTGCTTGCTTGAAGTTAAGGATATTAGAGTGGCTGGCGGATCACCAAGACAGATGGGTCAGGAGAAATCGGCACTACCTGGCCACAAGCGGGCTAAGAAACATACCTGTGGACACGTTCTGTTGTTTAGGAGGCTGAGGATCATTTCAGCAATAGCATTCTTCAAATCTATGAGGTACACCAGAAAACTATTTATTTGTCAATCTCAAAGTTGCATAATGCTTTCAGCCTACAAGGACAAGCAGAAGTAAAATCAAGATTCCCAGGACAACTGTTACTCACCCATATAGCTTAAACATGTTCATTTGCTCTTGAAGTGAATTGCTTATTTTATGGCATAAGCAGTAAGAGTTTTCTTAAAATTAGTTTAAATCGTCCTTAATAGGAAACATGTCACACAACAGTCTTTTTCTCTAAATGAATATTTCACTACATAGCACAGTCTATGCTATTAAGCCCCAAATTAAAGCACATGAAACAATTAACATTTTTCATTCTTACTGGTTTTATTCTGGGGTGCCTACATTTGGGAAAAGGGGAACTGTTTAGTTTCTCAGGAAATCTTTTGAGTAATGTTATCTTTCCAACAATGGAATTCTTATCTTCTTTAAACCATGTAATTGTGTATGAAACAAAGTGGGGAGAAAATGCCTTTCCACTCACATTTCTCCCCAAGCAGGGACCATGTATGATGAAAATGAGATTGTAGAGATTTATGTCTGCTGGGCTGGCAGTCATTTTATATTTACTTGGACTATGCGATTGAAATCAAATCTCAGGCTCTCTATCCAGGGATGTGTTATTTGTTATCTAAATAACTCCGTGAGAGCAAATTAGATGTGGATAAGACGTTTCCGTTATCATCATGTGTGTTCCCTCTGATTCATGAGGTCTAACTTCATCTAGACTAGCTTTATCAGAGCAGCTGTTTTTGGTTTTTCTCTATTTGCTCTGGCAGGAATAGAGATTTTGCTCTTATTAGCTTCTCAACCGGCAATAACAAAGCAAAATTGTTATAAAAGAAAACAAGAAAATATATTTTGTGTATGGTCTGCTAACAGGTAAACTAGTGTTAAATAAATAATTTAGGAGAACTATAGAAAAAATTCATAGAAACAATAGGAATTTGTTTTGTTCTTATACAATATAAACATCACATTTCTGAAATGCCAAATCGAAGACCATTTTTTATTTCCATTTTTTCTGGAATCTCCTGTCCACTTATAAGTAAGAATCGTTTGGTTGGAAAGAATAAGGACAAAATATAATTCAAATAATTTTATTTCCATATAGCTTTATACTCTTTAATCTTAACAGACTGGCAGAACAATACATTTCAAACAACAGTGATGGAGTGGAGTTTCCAAGTCTGATTTGACATATTTTAGGCAAAGAAACTTTTTTTTTTCAGAATATATTCAATAAATGAAACAAGGATCTTTTCAGGGTAACTGTCTGGCAAGAACAGTCCTGTGACTGGCCAGAGCTTTGATCACTCTCAGAGCAGCCAGGAATAAATCCTACTACTTTTGTAAAAGCAACTCAAAAGTCATAGGAGGAAGATCCAGCTGGCAGAGACCAGATCTTGTGGCTGCTTTATTCTGCTACAAATTCATGTGGAGAAGAACACTCCCTGTTTACATTTTGTATTGGGAGGAAAGCTCTGTGTTCCTACAAATCTGTGTAAGGGCCATGTTATCATCCAAGTGGCAAAAGGGATTATAAATCAGAGTTCCTTCCAAAGACAAAGGTTTGCTTCTACGACTGTATTCTTAATCTTATTTACACAGCAGAATATAAATTTGCATATTAAAAATAAAATGAAATATTTTTGCATTCTCAGTCTTTGTTATTCATTTTGGGGAGGAGTCACTCTGCAAAGTAAACAGGGGGTGAGGAGCACTACTAAGTGATAGCCCAGCTGCACGGGTGTGAGCATTATGTGCTTGGGTCCAGGGATGGGGTAGTGCTCAGCTCAGTCCCAGTGGAAGGAAGGACCACCTGGGCCATGCCTGACAGTGTCAGGGATGTGTACATTACCGAAGTCAAACACGGGACCTGTCCAGTCCTTTGAGCTATCCTATTGGCTGCTATTTTTATTTCTTACAGTAAATCTTTAGAACTAATTTTATATGAAACAGAAGATAAAAGTAGAAGGAACTATCATCATATACTAAATACATTAACTCTCAAATCGACAAGTATTTTAAAATTCTTACTCCCTTTACTAAATCCCAGCTCCAAAATAGCATGCCTATTTCAAAATGGATTATTATATCTTGAGTAGTCAAGAAATCTAGTGTGAATGGCTTTCCCCAAGATTTATTTGTGTCCTTATCCCCTATACATTTCAATATAGTTCTCAATCTTTTGTTTATAGGAGTTTGCTCATAATACACTTGCAACATATGTGTTATAAATATAAGGAGAAATCAACCAGAAAGCTTCCAGTATATATTTTTCTAAAATTAAAATCTAGATGAAGGTTCAGAGTGTTCCTCACTTTCATCTACTTGTTATCTTAAGGTACATAATGTTAATGGTGCGTAAAGCAAAAAATAAAACTATTGGCCACAATAAAAAAAAAATCAAAGAATTGCTAGATGTTCATCCCAAATTAAAAACAAGCAGATTTCAGTTCAACATTGTTGAGCATGTGGTAATTCACACCCAGGTGCAGACTCACTGCTTTAATGTCAAATTAAACTGTTTCATTCCCTTTATGTTGTGGTTGTGGTTGGTATATGATCCACTGTTGTCAAATTTACAGTTACATGCAGCTGAAAGCATACCTAAATGATCTAATGGGTTCAGCAAATCACATTCATTCATAATTTAATGTCTAAAATAACCTGCTGAGTGTCAACATTTAGCTATAACTTTGAGAAAAGAGATATAATCCATGTTTTCCAGGAAAATTGGTGAACATAAGAAATAGGTAACAACCATAATAGGGGTGAATTTGGAAATAGAGTTATACTACTGACATATGAGAACAGGGTTAAGAAGTAATTAACTTCGCATGATCTGTTAGGAATATATTTAGTAAGATGGAATCATTTAGTAAAAACAAGTTGTGCCCTAAAGTAATACAGCATAAATAATTGATATGTTACAATGAACATTATTATAAAATTTTTTGCTTAAAATGAAAAGAATTAGATTTAAGATATATTTATAAATAATATTATGTGATATATAATAAATATTGATATATGTGATATATATTATATATAATGTAATATATATAAATTTATTAGACCTTTTATATTACAATCTTATTTCATTTTAGAAAAAAATGATTTGAGATGGGAAGGGTGGGATAGAATGAAGCAACATAAGGATATTATTGGTGGAGGGATTTAGGTACTTTGTCAGTGCTGTAATAATATAGAAACTGCAAATAAATATGTAAATGTATAATTAAAATATGATTCTTGAAAATTAAAAACATGGGCCAAGGGATAGCACAGCAGGTAGGGTGCTTGCCTTGCATGCAGCTGACCGAGGTTCAATTCCTGGCATCCCATCTGGTCCCCAAGCACCACCAGCAGTAATTCCTGAGTGCACAGCCAGAAATAATCCCTGAGCATTGTCGGGGTGATTAATTATTTTTTATTTTAAAATTAAAAAATTTTTAAATTAAAATTTAATTTTAATTTAATTAAAATTAAATTTTAATTAATTTGGACTCAGCATGATTGTAGTGATTGTGCAATCTTAGATGATGAGTGCCAGATTAATGAGCCCTGCTAGGAGTTATGCCCAAGTCTAGAGCCAGGAGCTAACCTAAAGCACTGCCAGGCATTACGCCAAAGCAAAAGAAATATTAAAAATAAAATTAAAACAACAATAATAAAATCAATGAAAAAATGAAAAGAAATTACAAAGGAAGAGAATTTTCTAAAAAAATTTACTATAAAATTTGTGGGGAGTGTTGGAGGACAGGTTTAGCTAATCTGGGAGTTTTGTTGTTTTTCCCACTCCCAGCTTAATCTTATTTAAGCCAAGGTTCATTCTAATGAGACCTCTCTTCTATGTAAACACTGCTAGAGGGTGTGGCACTTACAGAAGTCACCTTGATTGAATAACTTCTGACTTATACGTCTACTAAGACTTCTTTGTTTTCTAGATTGGGCACAGCTCCTCTTTATACCCACTGTACCCAGCGTGAGACAGTTAGAATTTACCAGGAGACTACCACCCTGGCTACGCTGATACTATAGGAAGACTATAGGAAGGATCATACTAGTTTGCTCTAAGCAGGCGAAGGTGACCCTTTCAGTACACGAGAACAAGATACTCAGAATCACCCTGGTGCAGATAATAATAAGAAGGACCTTGTGGGTACCATCTAGATTATATGAAGCTCATGAAGTTAAGATGTATTCTTTATACCAGTCCCCTCTCTCCAGTGTTTTACATAAGAGATAATCTTGGGAGAAAGGATTAGACCTTGGCATAACCTTTGTTTATACCTGCAATAGGGTGTGGCACTACACTCTGTTTAGAGTTCTTTGTTGACATGATCCTCCCAGTTGTATTACTTTGGTGTATATAAGGGGACTGACTTGAGGCCCCTTCACCTTTGGGCCTTTTAGCTTTTGGCTTTTGGCTCCTGTGGCTTTTGGCTCCTTGGCCTTTTGCTTTTGGCCTTTGGCTTTTTTCTCTTTGGCCTTTTGCTCCTTCTTCTAGGTAGGACTCAGCTCGGGTGAGATCCTCTCTCTTTGGTGGAAGACTTAGGCTCTTTTGTATGGTCTTAGTTCGGACCAGAGCTAAAGTCTGTTCATTATATTGGAGTGCTGTGGAAGAGCTTTTGTACTATTAAAAGCCTTTTTGGAACTGCACCGGACTTGTGAGTTTTCATCTATTCTCCCGGTGTCCTCGGAGGTAGAAGAGAACTTCTGTCCCGACACTGTCGGGGACCCCGGCGGTGTTCTCTGACAGGGAGTGAGCACTTCTTGTTCTTGAATATAAGTTATTTATCACGAAAGCTCAATTGTGGGTGTTCAATCTCAGTAGGAAGGAAGAAAAGAAGCATGGAAAGTAATAAGAAAGGAAGGAAAGAAGGAAGGATGGAAGGAAGTAAGGATGGAAAGAAGGAGGGAAGGAAGGAAGGAAGGAAGGAAGGAAGGAAGGAAGGAAGGAAGGAAGGAAGGAAGGAAGGAAGGAAGGAAGGGAAGGAAGGAAGGAAGGAAGGAAGGAAGGAAAGGAAGGAAGAAGGAAGGAAGGAAGGAAGGAAGGAAGGAAGGAAGGAAGGAAGGAAGGAAGGAAGGAAGGAAGGAAGGAAGGAAGGAAGGAAGGAAGGAAAAGAAGAAGGAAGGAAGGAAGGAAGGGAAAAAGGAAGGAAAAGGAAGGAAGGAAGGAAGGAAGGAAGGAAGGAAGGAAGGAAGGAAGGAAGGAAGGAAGGAAGGAGGAAGCTAGGAACACAGACAGGCAGGCCAGTATAAGATGAAACACATATGCATATGAGGAAAACTGAACTTCAAAAAATCTAAATTGGTTTTCTCAACCTTAGCACTGCTGATGTTTTAGACATAATAATTCAAATTTTATAGTAAATAAAACACTTACAAGATCAGCATTTTATAGATTTTCAGTGTATATACAGTATTTTGCTAACAGATACAACACTGAACAACTTATCTCCAGAAACTAATTTATTGCACATAATTGATGTTTTGTGGACGTTAATGAGCCACTCTCTATTTCCTTCTCCCAAATCCCCATAGCAACCACCATTTATTTTTCCTTCTGTAACTTTATTTGTTTTGGATATCTCCACCTCATTTACATGAAATCAGGAATATTAGTCCTCTTGTGACTATTATTTCATTTAGCATCATGTCCTAAAGGTTCATCCTATGGTCTCATGCTGAAGAAGTTTTTTCTTTTTTAAATCTGAATAATATTAAGTCTGAATAATATTCTATTGAATATATAGCCCCATTTTATTTCATTCATCTATTACATGGTCAAGCTCTTTCCATATCTTTCATGAATATGGAGTGCCAATATCATTTTGAGAACCTGATTTAGGATAATACTTCAGTGTGGCTAACTACCCAAGATTTTTAGCAGCATCTCTGACTCTGCCCACCTCTGGAACCACCTGCCCATATCTACTTATAGCATCAGTTCCTGCCTAGATGTGAAAACTCAAAATATCTCCAAATATGGACAAATATCTCTTGAATAGAGGGTAAAAAATTTCACCTCATCTCCATTTATAAATGTCAACTTATATGACTTTAACAAGGCCACCAGTAAAGAGTAGGACACAGGCACAACCTCAAAACCAAGATCTATACCAATTCACACTCTGTGTTCTCAAGCTTGGAGATCGGCACTCGTTGTCGTCTAAGATTGCACAATCACTATAATCATGCTTGTTCACAGAGAGGACTTCAAACAGATAAAAAAATGCTTTTAAGATATAAACTCAAAGTATAAATGGGAATAGGATTACACGGAGAGCTCGTAGGGGCAGCAGTGATACTCCAACTATTTCACATTCTTTTTTTTGTCATCGTACACAATTTCTCCATCTCCCTCAGGTTTGGAGGAAAACGCTACTCAAATAAGAGAATCTCTTTGATGAATTAATTGGCTTGGGTTACACCCAGTGGTGCTCCGGGGCTAGTCCTGCTTCAGTAATGAGGGGTCACTTGCAGTAGTGCTCAAAGGACAATGTAGTACTCAGGATTGAACACCATAAGAGTGTGCCCTCAGTCCACTAAGTTATGTCTCAAGTTACAAAACAGGAGAAATTTAAATAATTACATGGCCCTGGGTGGGAAACATCTTTGTGAAAGGTCAGATAGTGCTAGGGACTTTGTGGGGCAAAGTCTCCGTCATCATTACACAACTGATTTTGTAGCAAGAAATTTATTGCTACAAATATACCTATTATTGAATGTTATTTTGTGCCAACAAACTTTATTTAAAAACAGCACATTTCATAGTTTGTCAGCCTTTGCTATTGTTCAATAAACTGTGTTTTTTATTTCCATAATAAAATATTTCTCCTATTATTCAAATGACAGTCTAATGGGGCCAGAGAGAAACCACAATGGGTAAGGTGTCACTGACCCATGTCTATCCTTTGGCACCCCATAAGGCTTCAGGTGTGACCTCTGAGTGCAGAGCCAGAAGTAAACACCTCCATGGAACAAAAAAAACAAAAAAACCCCAACAAGATAAAAAAAAATCAAATGTCTGCAACCTGAAAGGAATAAGAAATTGAAAACATTTTTGTATTATAATTTCCATTTCAAGCCTGCTTACTTATAGGTATTAAAGACTAGATCTGTTCAGGTCTATCTCAACTTACTTATAATGAATATAGAATTATATCATTGATTCTAGATCTTTCTCCATCCTTTCTCAGGTTGTATCTGTGCTTCAAAGACTCCTAAAATACCATGCATCATGGCGAGAATAATTGGTTTCTTGTCTTCAGAAATCCATAAGCCTAAACATTGCTCTGGGTTGTGCTTATTGATCTACAATGCACTTCCAGTGTTAATATAGTTATTTTAAGTATTATTTAGGCATACTAAGACCAACAGATTGGGGGTAACTGCCAATGTAAAGATAGTTTGTTATTGGCAGCTATTAAACTGGTCGTGCTCCACATCCAAAAGAGCAAGAATAACCAGTGCTGGTGTGGATGCAGGGAGACAGGGATTCTCATCCACTGTTTATAGGAATGTCGATCGATACAGTCTTTGTGAAAAACAATATGGACATTCCTCCAAAAACTAGATATTGAGCTCCCATTTTGGGCTAGCAATACCACTCTTGGGAATATACCCCGGAGACCCCAAAACACAACAGAAACCCTATCTGCAATTCTATATTCATTTCATCACTATTCACAATAGCAAGAATCTGGAAACAACTTGAATGCCAAGAACAGAAGACTGGATAAAGAAAATATGATACATCTACACAATGGCCTACTAAGCAGCTTTCAGGAAAAACGAATTCATGAAAATTGCCTACAAATGGATTGACATAGAGATTATCATGCTTAGTGAAATCAGTCAGAAGAAAAAGGACAGACATAGAATGGGAATCTGGTAGTGTCTCTCTTCCGGCTGTTGACTGTGATGGCTGGGAGCTCATATCCACGCCTACCAACATGGAGTCTGAGAAATGGGTGGAGGAGCCCAAATCCCCGCTCCAAGTCCAGCCAGCGTGGCCCCCTGCATAGTTAGTCAGCCCTGGGAGCTATGGGGGGGGGAGCTTTACTGTCTTCTGGAACTCCATGCACTCCACATGAAGGGCCACCATTTTCAACATCCAGACTCCACAGCTCATCAGAGCTCCACCCAAGGAGAAAAGCTGACCTTTCTCCATTGTGCACAGCTGCTTTGCAGCTGTGCTGTTCATCAGTAAATGCATGAACTAAGAGCCTACTACTGAGAATATCCCACCCACATGGCTGAGCCTGGCAAACTACCCATGTCATATTTGATATGCCAAAAACCAGTAACAATTATAGACCTCATTCCCACGACCTGAAGGAACGGTTTGAGGCTCTTCATGTTCCTGAAGGAGTAGCAGATGCCCTTGGGCTATACTAGCATGTGGCAGGACATATGGAGATGTTACTGATGCCTTCTCGAGCAAATCGATGATCAACGGAAGACAAGTGACAAATGACAAGTGACTCAAACCTGCCACTATGGCAGCACTCTCTCTCTCTCTCTCTCTCTCTCTCTCTCTCTCTCTCCTTTTGATTCTTGTGGTTACAATAAAGATAATAAAAAGTTATTAGGTATAGCCTTTTATCTACTTTCAACACTCAGTTCCTGTCCAAAATGATCATCTTCAACTATCATTGTCATACTGTACCTTCTCTATTCTAACTGTCCTTCGCCCTCCAGACACTACTGTTGCAAGCTTTAAAGCATTAACCATTCCTCTTGGACCCTCCTGGCCTTATGTGGAAGTGTCATAATATGAATGTTGTCATCCTACATCTGTCCCTCTCCTTCTGACTCATTTCACTCAGCAGGATACTCTCAATGTGAATTCACGTCTAAGCAAATTTCATCACTTCGTTTTTATTTAAAGACTACCTAGTATGCCATTGTGTACATGTACCATAGATACTTTATCCAGTCTTCTGTTCTCAGGCATTCAGGTTGCTTCCAGATTCTAACTATTGTGAATAGTACTTCAATGAACATAGAAGAGCAGATATTTTGGATGTGTGTTTTTGGGTTCCTGGGGGTATATTCCAGAATTGGTATTGCTGGGCCAAATGGGAGCTCAATTTCAAGTTTTTTGAGGAATGTCCACATCATTTTCCAAAATGGCTGGAGCAGTCGGCATTTCCACCAACAATGAATGAGAGTCCCTTTCTCCCACATGTGCGCCAGCACTGCTGCTCTTGCCCTTTGAGATGTGGCCAGTCTCTGTAGTGTGAGATATTTTGTTGTTGTTTGGATTTGCATCTGCCTGATGATTAGTGACGCAGAAAAAAATTTTAATGGACCTTTTGGCAATTTGAATTTCTTCTTTGAAGATGTTTCTGTTCATTTCCTCTCCCCATTTTTGATAGGGTTGGATATTTTTTCTTTTCACTTTCTACCAGTTTCTTATATAATTTTGATATTAACCCTTTTTCAGATGATTAATGGGCAAATAATTTTTCCCATTCAATGAGCTGTCTTTGTGTCAGACACTATTTCTTTGGAGGTACAGAAGCTTCTTAGTTTCATGTAGTCCCATTTGTTTATCTTTTGCATCTACTTGCTTACTTGTTTTATCTTTGAAGATGCCTTTAGCATCAGTATCGTGGAGAGTTTTGCCTGTGTTTTCTTTCATGTACTTTTAGGTAGAAAGTTGAGATCTTACATCCATTCTGACCTGACTTTTGTGTATCACATTGGAAAGAGGTCTGAATTCATTTTTTACACATATCTGCCCAGTTTCCCAGCACCACTTGTTGAAAAGGCTTCCCTTGCTCCACTTCATATTTTTGCTCCTTTATTGAAGATTAAGTAATATTTGAGGGTCTGTCTCAGGATATTCAGCAATATTCCATAGGAAGGCAGTTACGCTTTTATTCCAATATTATGCTGTTTGAATTACTACTACTTTGTAGTACATTTTGAAGTTGGAAAAGTTGATGCCTTCCATTTTCTATTTCCCAAAGATTGCTTTAGCTATTCATGGGAGATTATTGTTCCATATGAATTTTAGGAGTGTTGGTCTATTTCTTTGAAAAAGGTTATGGGTATTCTTGCAGGGATTGCATTGAATCTACATAATGATTTGGGAATTGTTGCCATTTTGACAATGTTAATTCTCCCCATCCATGGAGACTCAGGGGATGCGTCTCCATTTCCTCGTGACCTCTTTTGTTTCTTCAGTAGAGTTTTGTAGTTTTCTTTATGAAGGTACTTTACCTCCTTAGTTAGGCTGATTCCGAGGTTCTTGATTCATTCTGCTGAACAAGTGTGAATGGACTTTTTTTTAGTATGTCTTTCTTCTCTTTCATTATTGGTATACAGGAAAGCCATGAACTTTTGGGTACTGATTTTTTAACCTGCCATCTACAATATAAATGTATTTAATCTAGGAAATTTTGGTAGAGTCTTTAGGATTCCCTAAGTATATTATCTTGTCATCTGAAAATAGTGAGCACTTGACTGCTTCCTCTCCTATATTGATGCCCTTGATATCATTTTTCTTGCCTAACTGCTCTTCAAGTTATCCCAGAAATATAGTGAACAGAAGTGGCAAGACTGGGCAACATTGTCTTGTGCCTGATTTTAGAGGCGTAGCTTTTAGTTGTTTCCCATTGAGGATAATGCTTGCTGGGCTTGTGGATATGGCTTTAAATATAATGAGAAAGTTTGTTCAACTCCCATTTTGTTGAGCTTTTTTTTCCAGTTTTCTTTCTTCTTTTCTTATTTTTTATATCACTGCAAGATATGCTATTGCAAACCCGTTTATGATTAGGTTCCAGTTACACAGTGTCCCAGCACCTATCATCCTCAAGTGCACATTTCTCACTACCAATGGCCCCTGATTCCCTCCTCCCTCCCCAAGTCTGCCTCTATAGCAGGCAATCTGCCTCTTCTCTCCTTCTCTCTCTCTCTCTCTCTCTCTCTCTCTCTCTTTAATGTCTTACAAATTGCGGCTTGCAATACATACATTTAGAGGTTATCATGTATATCCCTTTTCCTACGTTAAATGTTCAGTTCTAGGCTGGTATTACCATTCCCAACAATTATTAGTACACTGATCCCTTTTCTGTCTTAGCTAACCTCTGACTCCCACACAAGTGCAGTAGATTCCAACCACTGACAAATTCTCTTGATCCATGTTTTGCCTAGCCTTGGATATTAGTATCATACTATTTTTATATCCTGCAAATGAATGCAGTTATTCTATATCTAGCAGTCAACATTCCCACTTTGTTGAGAATTTTTATCATGAATTGGTTCTGGATCTTGTCAAATGCATTCTTATCATCTATTGAAATAAAATATGATTTTATCTTTTATTGATATGGTGTTTTATGTTGATTGACTTATGAATGTTAACCACACTTGCATTCCTAGATGAATCCTATTTGACTGTGGTTTATGATCTTTTTGATGAGTCATTAGATTCTGTTTGCTAATATTTTGTTGAGGATCTTTGCATCTGTGTTCATCAGGATTTTGGCCTGTAATTCTATTTTGTAGTGTCTCTGTTGGATCTGCATTTTCAGAGTTTAAAATCTTGGACATATTACTCAGTGGAACTGGCAATGAAAGTAATGTTCTCATCTCATTATTGTGAGCATAAATATATATCAACAAAACAATCATCTTCTGCCATTAGAATGTATGTTTTATGAAGGTGACTCATTTTTCTCCTTTATTTATTGAAGTATCCTAGTGAATTCATCAATTCCTATTATATAGTAAGTACTCAACAACTATTATTTGACAAAATGAAAAAAGGGTGTAAACAAACACATGAAAATTCAGATAGTCTCTTTTTGGAGCAAGGGCAGAAGGCTGTATTGTAAAGCTATATGGACTGTATGTACTCAAAGGCACTAAGTTGGTTAGTTTCAATGTACTATATATCATAAAAAAGAATATTTAATAGGGATAGCACCTGCAATTCTGAGGAAGGAAGTGGCCACTTTGAGTGGTATTTGGCAGGAGATAATTAGCAGTGCAGGTACAGGGTTCATCAGGGCCACACTCGGTGATAATCTATGTGGGCTATGTGGTGCAGGAATAGACCTGTGGGCTTTGCAAATCTAGGCACGTGATCTACCACATGACTTGTCTCACCAGTCCTTAGCATTATTTTTTGCCTGGAGTCCCTTGATGTGCTTGGGTTGGAGCAATAGAACAGAGTTTGGGTGTTTGTCTTGCAAGTGACCTAATTGGTTCCTGGCACTGCATGTGGCCCCCTGACCCTCTGGCATAAGAAATCCCTTAGTGTAGAGATTGGGCACCATTGAGTGTGGCCCAAAAATAAAGTCTTGAAATCCCTTAATATATATAAGCTTAAGAATAGACAGTCAATTTTACTTTTTCATCTATATGTTAGGGTTTATATAATGAAAGAGATTTTATTGGGTGAAGTTTTCCAGTATTCTCATACTTTTCCAGTACTCTCATAACTTCCTCAATGACTGAAATTTCCTTTTCAAATTGGTATCTCTGGTACATTTATTTAACAATGGAAACACAGGCCAATAAAGGAAGGTAAGGAGCTGAGAATTATCCAAGCAATTCTGAGAAAGAAAGTGGCCACTTTGAGTGGTATTTGGCAGGAGATAGGAGGTGAGCAGGTCCAGGACAGAAGAGTCAGGGTTCCAAAGAGTGTTCTAGGTGAAAGCTGAGTAAGGAGAATAAGGCAGTGGATTTAACTTGAGTCCTAACAATAGATAGATAGATAGATAGATAGATAGATAGATAGATAGATAGATAGATAGATAGATAGATAGATAGATAGATAGACAGACAGACAGACAGACAGACAGACAGACAGACAGACAGACAGACAGACAGACAGACAGACAGACAGATAGATAGATAGATAGATAGATAGATAGATAGATAGATAGATAGATAGATAGATAGATAGATAGATAGATAGATAGTGGACGGATGGATGGATGGATGGATAGATAGATAGTGGACGGATGGATGGATGGATGGATAGAAAGATGTATAGATAGATGAATAGATAGATGGATAGATAGATGGATAGGTGATAGATACATGATAGATAGATAGATAGATAGATGATAGATAGATAGATAGATAGATAGATAGATAGATAGATAGATAGATAGATAGATAGATAGATAGATAGATAGATAGATAGATAGATAGATAGATAGATAGATAGATAGATAGATAGATAGATAGATAGATAGATAGATTGATAGATTGATAGATAGATGACAGATAGACAGACAGACATACAGACAGACAGCCAAATAGATAGATAGATAGATAGATAGATAGATAGATAGATAGATAGATAGATAGATAGATAGATAGATAGATAGATAGATAGATAGATAGATGATAGATAGATAGATAGACAGACAGACAGACAGACAGACAGACAGACAGACAGATAGATAGATAGATAGATAGATAGATAGATAGATAGATAGATAGATAGATAGATAGATAGATAGATAGATGATAGACAGACAGACAGACAGATAGATAGATAGATAGATAGATAGATAGATAGATAGATAGATAGATAGATAGATAGATAGATAGATAGATAGATAGATAGATAGATAGATAGATAGATAGATAGATAGATAGATAGATAGATAGATAGATAGATAGATAGATAGATGTAGATAACAATAGTGGATTTTAGGACCATGTCCTTCCCAGGAACTTTCACATTTATACACTGTAATGAACATTCTAATTGCAACAAACTGGAGAGGTTATGGGGAATGGGGAATTATGATGTCACACTAGAACTCACTATTGAAAATGCACATAGAGACATCATAAACCATTAATATTTGTAAGGCAAGCCACAAAGTATAAGAGAAGAGAGAGAGATACAGGGACATAGACAGAGAGATAGAAAGAGAAAGAAAATGTGCCAGCAATAGGGGCAGACTGGGGTTGGGTGGGGTTGGGCATGTTTGGAATGTGGATGGTGGGAATGGGGCACTGGTGAAGGGATGGGTGCTCAAACACTGTATGACAGAGACCCAATTATAAACATCCTTGTAATTGTATAGCTCACATGGTGTAATAAAAATTTTTTAAAAAGGAAGAAAATGGCCACCCTCATGGCGGCAGTAAAGGGAAAACATGGGAAATTTGTGATGGAAATGTGCACTGGTGAAGGGACAGGTGATGGCACATTGTATGACTAAAATTCAATCAAGAACAACTTTATCTCACTGTGATTCAATTTAAATAAAAGGTGATCCAGAAATTGAGCCCAGACTAATAATTCAAGCACCCATACTCCCAAACACTCTTAGTACTTCTGGGGTATAAGTAAACTACAGTGAGAGGAGAGTACAGGAAGATGTAACTAAGATTTGTAAGCTTAATGAAACTTGAAGGGGTTGAGGGAGCAAGACAGATAAAGATGTTCAGACAAAGTAAAACTAACTGCAAAGTCCCCAGAACAGAGTTATTCCTGGCCCTAATTTTTGAGCTAGGTACAGTTCTGCATGCTACTTAATCAAGACTGATCATGTTTCGCACACAGATCTCTTTGAGTTCTGCTATCATTCTGCCAAAATACAAAGTTATCCAAAATGATCTATTGTGTTTGCTTTCTACAAATTTCAAATCAGCAGTTTTTAAAAAAAATTTTCTGTTCTGCAGCTGAAAATAAATAGATGAATGAAACTAAGTCAAGAAGAGAAAGTGGGAAATAAAAGTGATATATTACAATACTATTTCTGCCTGATAATTCTAAGTGTGTCATAAAGGACAAATAAAATATTGGGGAAACAAGAAAAAGGAATATGTTCTGATTTCAAAGTGATTCTTTTGATGTTATTAGAATGATCATTATCTTCTTAATGTAAAAACTCAAAATGCCGTGGTTTGAATGGCATAAATTCTCTTCTTGGTAATACAGAATTGGGCTAATGATGAACTTTAAAAATCTTTGTCAGAAGAGTCTGCAAAGCTGGTCTTTGACTAAAAGCTAAATAAATATATGTTGGTTGTTGCGTTTGCTTTGCCCTTTGCTTTTGCAATATCCATAAATGGGTTGATACTGTTTCTGTTTTACAGGAAAAAGTGATTAAAAAGCTTGCAACAGAGTCAGCCCAGCCAGCCAGACCTGCAGTACTGATGTGTAAAAAATGCCTGCCTGCCTGCCTGCCTGCCTGCCTGCCTGCCTGCCTGCCTGCCTGCCTGCCTGCCTGCCTGCCTGCCTGCCTGCCTGCCTGCCTGCATTTTTGGGTCACACCCAGCAATACTCAGGCATTACTCGTGGCTCTGCGCTCAGGAGTTATTCCTGGTTATTTTCAGAGAATGATATAGGATGCCAAAGATCGAACCCAGGTCAGCCATGTGCAAGGCAAGCACCCTCCTTGCTGTGCTATCACTTTGAACCCAGATAGCTTTTTTTCTAAGGACAAAATTCTCTATTTTCTTTCATGATTGAAAGGAGAAATATGGGATTTCTTTGGGCTGTATAAGTAATAGGTTCCTAGAAGCTCAGTCCTTGAAATTATTCATCAACTGCAATGAGAAAAGATCATAGGTTCATAGTGAAGAGAACAGGACATGGAGAGTAGGTCCCCCATCTTCCCGCTAACTAGTAGTGTGGAATTTAATTTCTCCAAATTTCAGTATTCTCATTTAAAAAAAGATAAAAAAAAAACTGTTTCTCCTGCAATTTGGAAGGGAAAAAATGTGATTCAGAAGATTGAAATGCATGAAAACAATCTTTAGCAATAAAGTGATTTTATATTATCCTCCTTTCCCCTTCCTTGTTCAGAATTCTAAAGATTTCCCTCAATCTGTTTACTCTCTTGTCTAATTTCTTCATCTCTCTTCCATTGTCTTTCTGTATTTACTGCTTCAGTTTTTTCCTTTAAATCTGTGATTTTTAAAATTCTTCAGAATGTATTCGCTTGCTTAATCATTCCTCAATACTATATTTTCACTATTTTTTCTAATATAACCTTAGATTTTAATTTGTTTATATTCTTAAATGACATTAACTAGTTTTCACTTTCATATAACACAAGGACACAGCATTGAACTATACTGCTTCCAAGTTTCACTCTTCTGCATTGGCCATTGCTCTGCTCCCATCTGCCTGGAGCAGAGATGAAATGCAAATGGTTGATTTCCTTGAACAGAAGAGATGCTTATGCATTTGAGTGGAAATGTAGAATCCACACTGAGAAAGTTGGACAGAAAGAAGGAAGGGCGCCTCTGAAGAAGTCCTGACTGAAGAGATACAGAAAATGGTGCTGCTTTCTCAATGAAATGAAAAGTCACCCAAACTCTTCAAAGCGTTTGTAGAGTCTCTCCCAACCCCCTTTTCTTTGTTTCTTAATTTACCCTTTTTATAATCAATGTTTGATGACTTTTATTTGAAATACAATCAGGTCTCAAACATTAATTTAAAAACTGTGTCAAGAAAAAGTACCCCACTAATTTGGTAAATTACTAGGTATCTTACCTACTAAGCAGCTGCTATTCTTTCATATTAGGCTCCTGATTTTATTTTATTTACTTAATTCCCCAAAATTTATACAATTTTAATTTTATTTGGGGATTGGGTGTGGTGGATCCAGAAGTGATTTGGTGTGGTTGGTTTCTAACTCTCTCCTTGATTGTGTCCTACTTGAAGTCAGGGGTCATTTTGCTCATTTCCAGTTTTCTAGTTAATATACCATTGTAAAGTTCCAAGAAGTAAGAGAGAAAGTGATATCTATGATAACCTTTCAGTAACAGTATTGCAAATCACAGGGCCTAAAAGGAGAAATGGGAAGAGAGTGGGGGCAATCGGAGGGACAAAGGGAGAGAGAGAGAAAGAAAGCGAGAGAGTGAGTGAGAGAAAGAGCAAGAGAGGAGAGAGACAGAGAGGAGAAAGAGAGGAGCAGCATTTGCCACAGAGGTAGGCTGGTGGGGTGGGGAAGGAAACTGAGGACATTTGTGGCAGAAAATGAACACTGGTGATAGATGGGTATGACCAAAACCCAACAATTCTGTAATTATGTATATTACAGTGATTCAACAAAAAACTATCAGTAAATTTCCAAGGCCTCATTGATCCCGTATGAACTTACTTTGTTCTCATGAAATGAGCTCCGGACACCAACCGTCAGAGAAGTGATGCTCCTTCTACTTTGAAACTCATTGCAAGGTTTCAAGCTCTGTATGGAAGAAGACCAGAGGTTCCTTCGAATCTGAAAGAAAGAAAATAAATAGCAGTGTTCTAGTGAGAAAAGAGTGGTGTGTCTGGATCGGACGGGAATCTCTTGAGGGAGTGCAAAGACAGATTTGGTGTGCAAGGTGTTTGTTGGAAGTTAACACCTGTGAAAGTTCATAGAACCAACCAATCAGTTGAAGGGAGTCAAACTGTAGTGCAGAACAGTAAGCCTGAGCCAATTAGCCAGGCTGGTTCTGAGGAGCAAATAGTCCTTTATTCCTTGTCAGAGATATCCCTAAAAATTGTGGTTAAGACAAAGTCAAATCCCAAACCCTCTCCATACATACTTGATCACCAGCTATTGGCTATAAACTCAGGCTGGGAAACATTTTTCAGCTAAAAGAGTTGACAGCTGGAGACTGACCACTTGACACAATCCCCAGAGTTGGGCAACTTGTCCTCATTTTAATAAAAAAAACCCATGTGGCACATCCCCTCATCTATTCCTAACATATTAGAATGAAAATTGTGCGTGTGTGTATTTGAAGTGCATCTGTGTTTACACTGAGGAGTTTAGTGCCGCTAGGCATGCGATTGACTCCAGTTGAGTCTACTAGGAAAGTAAGTCATAAGGTACAGCTCACGCGTTCTCCTTTGTTCATAGCCTAGTTGTCCCAATTTGAGTGGGTTATAAACAAATACTAAAACGCAACCTCAATGCTTTTATGCCAGTTGTTTACAGAAACTAGTGATTTGCTACAGCCCCAGTTACAGAAAAGACAGAAATTATTTAGGGTAATAAAACAAGGAGCAAAGTAACTTCTATGCTCAGTACCGTTGTTCTCATATATCAAGTACTAACGAAGGAGCAGGGGTCATATGCCAGCCTGAAGTAGGTCTTAAGAAACATCTGCTGTTAGCTATATTAGCAAGAAATGAATGAGGACAGTAAAAATTTATCAGACTTTGCATTTACTGAAACATTTATGAGAAAGCAGTTATAAAGCACTATGGTTTAACCACATTATGGTTTCCTCTTTTTCTCCCTGATTCTCTGTCCCCTTCCCATTCTACCATTTATTACCTCACTTATTTATATACCTCTTATTTTTACACACATCTTCTCATTTAGGGAACAAAGAGGGCATGGATATTTTGGCTTGAATTCGTACTACGCAGTACACAGAAGGTCGCTGTTCTAAAGCAGTCCCATTTGTGAAAATCTAAAGCTATTCCCAGAGGCCCGTGGCGCTTGTATGCTTTCTTGAGCTGGACTGACATAAGCCTCAGTGTTTTCAGGGGTCTCTTTCCTCCTGGGGTTTCACAATTGTGTAGACATAATTCACTATTGTTTGAACTGAAGCATCACCGAATAACAATTAAACTCTAACTTAAATGTTTTGCTAGAGCATCCAAGCAAAAAAGAAGTCATCAAAAGTTTCTCTTTCCTTCTGTTCTCAGACATGTTAAATTGCCACAGATTGTGCTTTCGGGAGTCACTGTGAGAGGTATCAAATGACATCTATATTAATTTGTATCTGGCTTAGCAGTAGGCTGCCAAAATTTGGCAGTAGATGAGAACACTACTCTTAGACTTCTTCAGGAACAAATACTTGCTTATTACTTCAGTTTAGAGTTTCAGGGGAACATTTTTTATTCTAGACCTAGTAACTCATATCTCCACCATATTTTGTTACTGTGTAATTCCTGTATGTGCGACTCTGCTGTGAAGATACGAGTATCTGGAGCACACAGTATGCGTGTAATTGTATGAGCACACACACACACACACACACACACACACATACTTTGAGACAAGGAGATGAGAGGTATAATGTGTCTCTTGGCAAAGGAACCACCAATGTCACTCATAAAATACTATACTAAAAGGCATAAAATACTATACTATGCTCAAATACTATACTAAAAGGCAACTTTTTATGCCCAGGAATGCATGCATAGTTAAGTATATAGAATGAGGCTTAAAATGTCAATATTTACTGAGCCTTACTGTATGTGGGCCTCAGTTCTGAGAGCTCTATAAGTATACACATACATTATTTAATTCAATCCTCATCACAATTCTATTATAGAACTATTGTTCTCTCCATTTCATAGATGAGGTAATTGATAGTTGGGAAGTTCAAGCAATTGTCTGGACTCACTTAACTAGTAAGTGGCAGAACTCTGACTTCTAGCAGCTATTTGCAGCTTCAGAACTCATTAGTAAAGGACAGAGTTGAAAGATACTAAAGCTTATGCTTTTATCTACTTTCATGGCCTTGATATTTAGAAAACACTTTATCTGCACTTATAAACAATGAACCTAAGAGGAAATACATGGATACAACAAATTGGTATAATGTCTTCTGAGCAATTCATGATTTCTCAATGAGCAAAGAAATATCTTGTCCCATGAAATCTCTCTCCTCCATGGCTTAACTCATTGTAAACAAGATTCGGGTTCTGAGATGCTTCTCGAATACTCAAATGTGTATTCGCGGCCCTAAGATAACTGGATACCAGCAGAGCCTTCCCATCAATTTTTCCATCTCAGATTTGATCTGCCAGGTTCCAAAGTCAACAGATACAAGGAGAAAAGACAGGGTGACTTTGCCTACCGCATTTTCCTGGGGTTTCTGGGTTTTTGTTTATGCTTCCTCAAGAGGCACAACAAATAGACAAAGAAGCAAATCCACTAGCACTTCTCAAAATCCCCAGGAAATTCCTCTTCCAGAAGCTTCACTCATTAATTTGGCTAGCCTTCCTGCCGGTAAGAGACCCAATGAATCCTTCATAATTGCAGTGAGCTACACAGGGAAAAGACAGGGAGAAAAAAAAATCTTTCGTTTCTGCAACAACTAAGAGCAGAAATAAAGAGCAGGAGATTTTACAAATTATCAGTTCCCTAATCTAAGCACAAGAAACTTTCCTGCCACATCTATTCTCTACTGGTGAGAATGAAATGCTATATGTTGCAATTCTACAATAATCTGATAATCAACAATTACTATCATTCTCAAGATTTTATGTGTGTGTGTGTGTGTGTGTGTGTGTGTGTGTGTGTGGTGTGTGTGGTTTGTGTCAGGGAAGGAGTATGAATGTGAGAGACTGTTGGGCAGCCACAAATGAGAACAAAATAGTCATTGTTACTGTTATGTTTCCACAGGATGACCCGTCCCTTCAGAAGAACAATGTGCTCTGATCTTTGCCTACCCTGGCTTTACATCATCTATATTACCCTGCAGCACCAACAGATTGATGTGTATTTTCACTGCCCCCTGAGAGTTACCCTCTAATCTTTCACTTGCCACGCCAGCACAATTGCACAGAAGCAATAGCAGGCATAGTTAGAGAGAATACAATTGATTCCAATCTCTCCATCACTTACACTGCAGTCTAGGACCTCAGGAGGTAAAAAAGTAAATAAAACAAAAGCAAAAATAACCATATTCCTGAATCAAGAAATGCTTATGAATATACTAGGTCAAGAGAAATCATCTTGCAATATGGCTCAATTCTTTGACTTTTACATAGTTTCCCACTTTTCAGCAGAGTAAGATTAACGCTTATTTGAAATACTCAGTAATGAAGCAACAGTGGAGGTGACAGAAAGCCTTCTGGAACTGCATTTATGGAAGAGCAGATTCGACCTATAATGGTCTTGGAGTCTCTCATGAACTCCTTTGACTAGTAATCATGGAAATGGGTAAGTTAAATCAACTGTCTAAGACTTTGAGTAAAATCTAATCTTCATTCATGTGTGTTCAAATGTATGATTAAATATAAGTGAGCTAGTGAAAAAAATTATTCAGTAACTCAAATAATTTGATGCAAGCAATCGAACATTTACTGAACTGAGCTAGTCTTATATCGTTAGTGGTCAAAGTCGTTAAACACAGATTACACCAACAAGTTGCTTAAAATCTAGGAGATATTGTTAACCAAATAATGTACTATATTATTATATTATATACACATACAATAAATATGAGAGTCATGTACAATTGACTGATTTATAATTAGTTCTGTATATGAAGGCTAGATTCTAATTTTTGTTTTGGGGTTACACTCAGTGATGCTCAGTGGTTACTCCTGGCTCTGCACTCAGGAATTACACTGGCAGTGATTGGGGAACCACATGGAATGTAGGAGATCAAATCCAGTTGGCCGTGAGCAAGGTAAGAATACTACCTGCTGTACTATCTCCATGATCCCTATGATGGATAGACTTAAATCTTTATTTCCCAAACTCATGGAGCCATACTCAAAATATTGAACCCAACGAGTCTATGCTAGAACAAATGGCCATTATGCCTGGAGTTTTAGAAAAGGAAAAAGACAGGAGCAGCACATTAGTCAAGGAGAATTAAACCACATCAGTTTACTAGAATGCCCCACGGAAGGCACTTATATGGTGGATGGGTATTTAGGTTTGCAAATTCTTCAAAAACCCATCTACAGTTAAAAATAGCCTAAAAAGATGTGAAAAATGAAAACCAAAGGGAAATCTACCTTTGCAAAAGAATAATATACTGTAAAAATTCTTAGACACTCCCTCAAACATCTTTGCAGTTTGAGTTTAACTTTTTGAATGTGAAAAGAAATTCCATATGTGTATATACTTTTTGCAGCTTGTGTGATTCAGCGAAAACCAGGCAAATCTATTGCTTTCATACTTATATTAGAAATGCCAGATGTATAACCACAATTTGGTTTGATTTTTTTCAACTGAAACAATAGTGTTCCTTTAAGCAAAACTGGCTTAACTTTGAGGGTGAATGCTAAAACTTAATGTTTTGAAATCTTGCAGAATAATTTGTTGGCAGCTCAAATTCTTGTTTTGCCAAGTTTTACTCCAAAATAATTTTCTTACTCAGAATTGATACAAGAAATGGCAATTCTCACTTGAATATATGGCAGTTACACAACTGAGTAAAGCAGCATGCTGGCTGACCGAAGATTTCACAGGCTCAGGAACAGGTCTCGTGATTTCAGTGAGGGGACACAGAGGCTCCAAACTATAGGTGACCGACTCAATGTCGCACTATTAATTAGTGGGAAATGACTGATAAGCAACATGTCTATTTTGGAATTCTTTTTAAATACTGCCTGGAAAGGAACAACATTTAAGAGAACACTGAGAGAATGCTTACTTAAGGCATACACATCCTTTCTTAAGGCATACACATCCTACTTAAGGCATATACATCCTACTTAAGGAACACACATTTCTGGGATCCAACTCAGCCCTCAGCCCCTTCAATGGACCACAGACAGTGGTGAACCCAAATCTGTTACCATATTTCTCCATTTTGGGCTAGTACTCTAGATTTTAGTACAAAATCCCAAATCAAGGATCTGACACATAGCCCCTTTAAGGAAGAAAGTCCATTTCAATTCTTCTGAACTTCTCTACTAGCCAGACTCCTAGGATCTGAACACGAGATTGATAGTTGGGTTTATTCACCTCTATCTCTGAGATCCGGAGACTTTGAAGAGATTACAAAGCTGAGATCTTGCCTTTGAGCACTGGGATAGGAGAGAAGGGGAAGCTTGTTGTATGTACAATGAGTCTTCAAGGAAATGATACACTTCAGCTACTGTCAGAAGAACAGCCATGGAAGAGGTGTGAAATAGCAGACACAAAATGATGGTGGCCTTGAAGAGGGCATATAAGACAGAGAGTAAAATAAGTAGAAAAAATCAGATCAGATGACTAAAGAAATAGAATTAATTATTTAAAACTAAATGTAAGGGACCTAGAGACTGCTCAGTGGCAAAACACAGCCTTTCAAGTATGAAGCCACAAGTCTGATCCTCAAGTATTGGCCCACAAGCTTAGATCACAACCTGAGTGACACTTGTCTGAGATCTCTGGTGCCCTAACAAAGTGTATGTTTTTCACAGCATCACAACAATTGTGTGTATGTGTGTATCTTGGTTTGTAGCAACAACTAAAGAGAGGGAAGGGGAATACATGGCAATAATAATAGTTGTATGTTTAACAGTAAAGGGTTACTTTCTGATTGATACTCCCTTCCCACTGGATGTCCCAGAAGCCTCCATACCTGACCCATACCATAAAATGAGCCCACACCACAGCCCCTGACTTTCTGTTCACAGCTCCACCATTCCAAGTGAGGCTGGTCACTGGCTGACAGCACTGGGCCTAATCTGCAATATGAAATAAATTTGTTATGTGCCTGGCAAGGGACAGGTTTGGGGTGGGTTTGGGAGGAACCTGGGGATACTACGGGAGGAAGGGGGACATTGGTGTTGTCACACTAAGTGCATGAAATGACTCTATTATGAAAACATTTGTAAATAATGGTGTCTTAATTAAAATTAAAGGTTTTTGCAAAGAGATCTATATATAGGACTCAGCATAGTCTCCCATACTAAAACCCCATGATTTTAGTAGTAGGAGAAGTCGTAGTAGTAGTAGTCATCGTCGCCGTTGTTGTCATCGTCATCATCTAGTAGTAGTTATAGTAGTCGTAGTCGTGAGTGGTAGTAGTATTTGCTGCAGCTGAAACTATTGCTCAAGGCCTTACACAAGCAAGACAAGCAATTCTACCACTCAGCTGCATCCCTGGCTCTGGAACTGCATAACATTCTTTATTTTAAAAAAATGTTATTAGACAAAGCAAATGAGATTGTACTAAAATGCTCAATTTGATATCTAGTAGGATTAGATGGAAGACTATGTTAAATCCTAAAGACAGAAAACTCTGTAGTTATTTGAGGGAAATGTGCACATCATAGAAAATAGATTAATTATAAACAAGATGATTCAGAAAAAAAGATAAAGAATGATAGTAATTAAATGATATAAGAAAACTTCATTGAAATGTAGAAGACCTGGGTCGGTGGACTGAAAAAGCTCACGGCCAACATCAGACTTCTGAGAATCTAGGTGTGCCCTTACTAAATTAAAGTATCACAAAAAATTGAAGGTAGATAAATATTTAATGCAGCCAGACAGAAAAAGAACAAGTATTAAACTAGTGATGATTTTTTTTCAATTCCAAAAGCTATGAGATGGTCAAAAGTGTCTATAGATATTATTGAAAACAGAGCAGCATTTGAGATAAGACATTATTTTTGACAGCATATAACACTTTCATTTGAAGGAATTATTTTAGTCATGTACCTACCAGAGAATAATAAATCTTTACTTCATAATAGGTGGAACATAACAATGTTGGTTAGAAAATAATTTTACATTAGATTTATAATTAAATACAACAGAATAATATGGCGGTCTGATGGCAATTCATATATTTAGGAATAAATATGAATTCATTAGGAAGAGGTGCACTCAGGCTACACTGAGCAGTGCTAAAGATTTATTCCTGACTCTATACTCAGGAATCACTTCTGGAAATCTCAGAGTACCAAATGTGGTGTCTGGGATCGAATCTGGATCAGTCAAGTATAAAGGGAAGCACCTTATCTGCTATGCTATCTCTATCACCCATAAATAACAATTCTTTTTTTTTTTGGCTGTTAAATTTACTGAATAACAGTTATTTTATAAAGGTTAAATAGTTATTGCTGATTGAGTTTCAGGCGAACAATGTTCCACTAGCGATGTGTTTATCAGTGACCTCAGTTTCCTTCCTGCCCTGCCAGATTGGCTTTATGATAATTTTTCATTATGCATTTTTTTTCTTTTTAGGTACCGTGGCTTGCATACTGTTATGAAAGGACAACATGCATATCATTCGTTTCAGCACCGAGTTCTTATTTAGAATGACCACTTTCCCATATCATTGTTGTCCCTTCCTAATCTCCAAAATAGCCACTGTTACAAACTTCCTAAGGATGAGTTCTCCTTGCATTTATTTCTAAGGAATTTGGGAAATATTCTCCTACTATATCTTTATATTCCACAAATGGGTGTGACCACTCCCTCTGATTCAGTTCACTCAGCAAAATATACTCCAGACCCATCAGCAAATTTCATAACTTCCTGTTTGCCACTGACTGTGTAGTATTTCATTGTGATATATACCATAGCTTCTTTATCAAACTGTCTGTTCCTGGGTACTTGGGTTATTTCTATATTTTGGCTATTGATTATATTGTTGAAATGAATATAGGAATGCAGATATCTTTTCTATGTTTTGTGTTTGGGCCCTTAGGGTAGATTTCCAGGAGTAGAATTGCTTGGTCATATGGAGGTCCAATGCTAGTTTTTCCTGAGGAATATCCATTTTCCATTTTCTCGGTCCTATCTTGGCATTAAAATCATCGACTATGATCTTGTAGAAGGCGTGGACTTTTTATAGAACTCCTCCAGATCCATATAGAATTTCTTAACTTCTTCCTTGTATGTGGATGTTGGTACATAGACAACGACGATAGAAACTGCTGGCAGTGGGCCACATCTTTTCAAGTGTAGTTGTCCTATCCAGTTTGTTAGGCATTCAAATGAATCAATGTCATGGCCATGTTCGTGTTGACAAGGACACCAACGCCACAACAACTCTTTCATCGCATGTTCCGAGGAACAGTTTTTCACTGGTGTCAAAAACAGTGTGATGCGATTGATGTCTCCTTGTCTCAGTCAGACCAATGATGTCATACTTGATCTTTTGCACTTGCACCATCAGTTCCTCGATATATGCTTCCATTGCCAGTGTACATGCATTGAAAGTACAGACTCATTTTAGTCCTTCTTCGTTTAGCAGCTTAGTGTGGCCCTGAGAATTTATCAGGCCCTCCGTTTTCGTCCATCTTAGTGCTGCTGTATTAAGGGCTCTTTCAGGGTCAGGAAGATGAACATATTTTTTTAGGACCGAGATGATCAGCCGAAGAACTCCACATTGGGACCCATGGCTTAGAATGGAACAAACAGGGTGAGAGACTATCTGAGTTCATCATGCCCACCAAGACCATTCATGGCAACTCACAGTTCCAGAAGGCTGAATCGAAACGATGGACATGGGAATCCCCTGGTGGACAGTTCCACAATGAAATTGAGCACATCATCTTCAATCGACGGTTTTGCCTGTCCGATGTTGCTGTCGTCCCAAAATTCCAAACAGGATCGGACCACTGTCTCCTTCATGCAAAATTCTGTTTACGCAACAGGGGAGAAAAGGCTGCAAAGTTTAAGAAGAGAACTCCCAGAACGACCACCAACTGGGAACTCTTTGGCACCACTGCAGCAACTTGGAAAGATACCATCATTGAGGACATCGATAAAGAATATAACCGACTGGTTCAGCATCTCCATGATTGTGCAAAGAATGCCAAGAGTGAAAAAGCCACAAAAGGACGCCCTGTCTTCAAAAACTCTCGAGCTCATTCGCCAACATGGCAAGGTGCAAGCCTCAGGCAACCAAATGCTAACATCCAAGCTTGCAAAGCAGTGCAGAGAAGTGATAAAGGAAGACCTCCAAAGAGAGAAGAGCAGAAATACTGGAAGATGCAGCAGAAGCCGGGAAAAGCATTTGCAAAGTCCGCCTGTCTTTTGCCAACTATAAGACCAAGATGACTGCCCTCTGATGCCTTGATGGATCTATCACATCTTCCAGAAAGGCAATGGAGAAGATTATCCAGGACTTCTACTCAGATCTCTTTGATAATCATGTCCACCTGCTCACATACCAAATTCCGCAGGATGGATATGTCGTTCCCAATGTTCTCCCTTCTGAAATCCGACATGCCATTTGATCCATAAAGAAGGGAACAGCACCAGGCCCAGACAAAGTCAAACCCAAACACCAGAAGAATCTGCCATCAGTACTCATCAATACACTAGCTCGGCTCTTCACATGCTACCTGTCTGAATGCAAGGTGCCCTCCCAATGGAAAACCAGCAGGACAGTTCTACTGTTCAAGAAGGGAGACATTCACGACATCGGCAACTATCGCCCCATCTGCCTGTTGTCTGTCAACTACAAGCTGTTCACTGGAGTCATCCTGAACAGGATTGGCAGAACATTAGATGAAGGACAACCATGTGAGCAAGGTGGCTTCCAAAAAGGAATTCAGCACAATTGACCATATCCACACGGTAACCTAGCTCATTGAGGTTTGTAGGGAGTACAAGATGCCGCTGTCTCACGTTCATTGATTTAAATAAAGCCTTTGATTCTGTGGAGACTGAAGTAGTCATCGAAGCCCTAGCCAAACAAGGCGTTCAAACCCAATACATCAAGATCCTTCATGAGCTGTATTATGGATTCACCACCAGTATCTCACCATTCTACAAAGAAGTGATCATCGATGTCAAAAGAGGGGTTCGGCAGGGAGATACCATTTCACCAAAACTCTTCAGCGCCACCCTTGAGAACATCATGCAGCAATTAGAATGGGAAGAAATGGGAGTGAAGAAAGATGGTCAGCAACTATACCACCTCCGCTCGCTGATGACATCATTCTAATAACACCAAACATTAGCCAAGTGGCACAAATGCTGGCTGACTTTGACCGAGAATGTGGAAAGATAGGCCTACAGCTGAATCTCAACAAAACTATGTTCATGAAAAATGAACTAGCTCCGGAGGCCCCATTCACTCTCAATGGAACAAACATCTCAGAATGCAGCAGCTATTTGTACCTAGGTCTAGAAGTCAACATGATAAAGGACTTAAAACCTGAGCTGCACAGGAGGAAGAGAGCAGCATGGACAAACATTGAAGAAATAGCCAAAAGAACAAAAAAATCTCTGGCTCCAGGCACATTTCTTTGACTCCATCGTTCTCCCTGCATTAACATATGCCTCAGAAACCTGGGCCCTAAGAAAGCAGGATGAGAATGCTACTCGGGTCTCCCAAAGAGGGAATCGAAAGAGCTATGCTTGGAATATTATGCCTCACTCAAGTGAGAGAAGAAATCTGGAGCTCCGACCTCCATCGCTGTTCCAGAGTCAGGGATGCTGTGTCATTTGCCAAGGCATGGAAAATTAGATGGGCTGGACATGTAATGCGATTTGGAGATGACCGCTCTACTAGAGCTGTTACCGACTGAATCCCAGGGGATGTCAAAAAAATCATGTGGCCACCCACCTACAAGATGGTCAGACTTCCTTGTCAAGACCCTGAATGAGCAGTTTGAGGCTCTTCATATTCCTGAAGCAACCATATACCATTGGGCTACAATGGCACGTGATAGGGTCAAATGGAAATATTACTGGCACCCGCTCGAGCAAATCGATGAATAACGGGATGTCAAGTGATCAAGTGATCCATATTGTTTTATTAACTCCCCTCCCAAGAGTGCTGACAATCCTTAAGGAAAAATTATGGAGTCTTTCCCCAACTTCAAAGTGTACTACAAAATAGTATGGTATGGGATATAAGATAGACCATCTGATCAAGGAAACAGAATTGAAAATCCAGAGACAAATCCTCAGGTGTATGGTTAGTTAATCTTTGATAAGGAGCAAAAAATATAAAATGGAGAAAGGAAATCCTCCTCAATAAGTGATGCTGGAGAAACTGGTTGGCCACATGTAAAAGAAATTAACTCTGACCTCTTCCTAATGTCATGGACAAAAGTCAAATCAAAATTGATTAAAGATCTTGATATCAGATCTGACTCCATCAGCTACACAGAGGAGAATATAGGCAGAACTATTCATAATATTGAAGTTAGAGGCAAATTTATGGATGAAATGCCACCGACCAAGCAAATGGAATCAAAGAGAAACAAATGGGACTACATAAAACTAAGAAGCTTCTGCACCATAAAGGAAATGATACAAAGAATACAAAGTCCAGTCCAGAATACAAAGACAGTGCACAGAAAGGGAGAAATGATTTTCCAAACACTCATCTAATAAAGGGTTTATATATCTAAATTATATAAACACTGGTAGAATTCGACAAGGAAAAATAAAACATTCAACCCTCTGAAAAAATGGGCAAAAGAAATGAACAGAAGTTTCCTTAAAAATATACAGGGGGCCAAAAGGAAATCAAATCAACAATGAGATAAAATTTGACACCACACAGACTGACAGCCATCAAAAAGAATAGCAACCAATGTTGGCATGGATAATAGGGGAAAATGGACTTTCATTCACTGCTGGAGGGAATGTTGACTGGTTTAATTTTTTTATAAATAAAAATTCTTAAGAGGATAGCGAGATGGAACAGGGGGTGTAGGTGCTCGCCTTGCATGTGGCCAACTGCGGTTTTCTCATGGGTACGACATATGTCCTTGAGTAATGCTGGAATACAGAATACAGAGTCGGAGTAACCCCTGAGTACAGAGCCAGGGTAAACCCTAAACAGTGAGGGTTGTGCCCAGTCCTCAATAATCCTGAAACAACAACAATATCAACAATAACAAAAGATGGAAACTGCAGTGAAAATTCTAGTTGTTTAAAACTAAAAGCATTTTAAATGATTATATTGGATAGGAAAAAGAATAATAAAAATGAAAGCATTCCAGAAGTCTCCTATGATATGCAGATGGGGCTAAGGGAAACTAGCCAACAATGAAACTATTTTAAAGGCAATGATTTATTGGAAGGAAGAAATAAAATTGCAAAAAATAATGAAATAAATAGAAAGCTTTAGTAGGAGAGAGGTATGATCTTTGTTCATCAATTAGCAGAAAAAAATGAAGAGAGACCATTAATAAAAAGTACAGAACTACTTAGATAATTAGGGGCAGAAGCACTAAGCAAAGTTAATAACGATTACACAAAGAAGCAGAAGAAAAATGGAAAGTAAATTAAAAGAAACTATGGAATACAAAAATAAAATAATATATATGATGATATAAAACAGAATTGCCTCCCCAAAAAATTGGAGAACAACTGACTGTACAAGAATGAATTCTGTAAAGAAAAACTCAAGAATTCTATACTGGAAAGAAAAACCAATCAGAATATTTACTATTTACCAGGAACACAGTTAAAAATGAAGTAATAAAGTTTAGAAATAAAAGACAGAAATTAGGCAATATAAATGTTTAAAAACAGGAATAGGCAATATAAATATTTAAACAGCAAACAAAATTAGAGTAACACTAGCTTTAAAATGAAAGTTTACAAGTAGGAAAAGTACATAATATAAACAGGTATAACAGAGAATAAATAAATAATAGCCCTGTAACTACCAAACAATATAAAAGTTAAAGAAACACAAACTCTTACTATTACCAATTTGAGAGAAGGACATTAAAGTAAATAATGGTGGCGCTAGGGTTGAAATAATAATACGGCAGGTATTACTGGTTGCCTTGTATATAGGTCACAGTTTGAAACTCTCATATCACATATTGACCCATGAGCACTGCAAAAGTGTGATCCCTGAGCACAGAGTAAAGAGCAAACCTGAACACCACAGGGTGTACGTCTTCCTCTACTAAGTTAACTCGGACTCCAGTTCAGTTTTATCCTTAACTATACAGTTGCTCACCTCTACTAGATTTCTCCACCCCTACCTCCTGCTCTGGGAAACACTAGTAGGTCCTATAATCTGAAAGTTTATTTTTGCTTTGCTTAATTTGTTTGGTTTCTCTACATGCCCCATATGAATGAAATCATGGAAAAACATTAGCACAGTAATTTTCATCACACGGGTTAAAAGATCTGACCCAGGTTTGATTCCCAGCACCACATGTTCCCCCGACATCACCAGGTATAAAAAAAAAAATCACCCTAGAGGGATCCCGGCACTTCAGGAACTCAAGCGTATCCCCAGCCCTTCACGGTCATCACAGCACCCCATCTTACACGAACTAAGCACCAGCCAATAAAGAGATAAAAACTTCCTCCTGCCATACTGTGGTGGGGCTGATCATGAAACATGTATATCAGGAATCCAACTATGAATAACTCAACTCACAGTGCTTTAATAACAATAAGTTTTGAAAAAGATCTTCAATTATAGACTTAATTAGCTTCATTTTATAAGTAAATTGAATCTCATCAGGGGTGTAGAAAATATTTTTTGTTGCATTCAATAGGAATTGGCCTTAAAATAATAAAACAAAAATTTGACAAATATTATCCAATAAGAAATCTACTAAGAAAAAATTTAGTGGTTAAAACTTTGAAATAATGTACTATTTTCTTACATAGCTTTTGGCTTAAAAGAGGTGTAAAACTAAAATTACATTCTCTCTGAAAAGAATAAAAATAAGATAACTTTATACTAAAACTTACAGGAAATAGTAAAAGCAATATTCATGGCAAAAGCTATAACCTCAAGTGCCTTCATATTAAAAGAGGAGAAAACTAAATTAAGGGAAGTTAGCTTTCATCTTTAAAAATGTGAAACAACAAAATCCTATCAAAACAGAGTAGGGAAAGAGATTTAATGCAATCTGAAAGTAATGGACTAGAAAACAAAACACAATGAAAATAAAAGAGATAACTACAAAAGATAGTTTTTCAACAAGCTCAAAAGAAATAAACAGTTTATAATTCAAATTAAGGGGGAGGAAAAAGAGAATAAGGTGAACTTGAAAGAAAAAAAATAACCACATCCAAATTATATAAGTTCAAAGAATTTAAGATAATAGTGATTCGTTCAATGACAAGAAATTAAAAAAACTAAAAGAGGGGCCAGAGCGATAGCACAGTAGGTAGGGTGTTTGCCTTGCATTCGGTCGACCTGGGTTCGTTCTCTGGCATCCCATATGGTCCCCTGAGCGCCACCAGGAGTAATACCTGAGTGTAGAACCAGGAGAAACCCCCAAGCATTGCCAGGTGTGACCCAAAAAGAAAAAAAAAACCTAAAAGAAAACAAGTTAGGGGCTTCTGAGATAGCATAGAGTTTAAGGTGACTCTGGTTCAACTTGGCACCTAAGCATGGAGCCAAAAGTATACCCTGAGTACCACCAGGTCTAGCCCAAACTTCCACCCTCCCCACCTAAAATAGAAAATACTTTAAAGAGCATTTGGAAACTTGAATACCAGGTTTTAGAAGAGATTAGAAGAGGTTATAATGACAAGATTAAAAGAGTATAAATATTTCATATAAAAAACCAGCAACTAGGGCTAGAGAGAAAGCTCAATAGACCACAGTATATATCTGGCATGTGAGAGTTTGAATTTGATCCCTGGAACCATATGGACCCCAAGCACAAGCCCTACCAAGAGTTACCAAGCTCCAAAACAGGAGAAGCCTATGGGTATGACCCATAAACAAACAAACAAACAAACAAACAAGCAAAAACTTGTATCACTTGTCTTCCCATTGTTCATCAATTTGCTCGAGCAGGCACCAGTAATGTCTCCATTCGTTGGGAATGAGGTTCATTATTTTTATTGTTTTGGCATATGAAATAAACCCTGGGTAGCTTCCCAGGCTCTGCCGTGGCTCTGGATCATCCCAGGGGGCCCCTAGTCTTTTTCTATGTCAGACCATCAACCATCCAGGGCCCACGGGGCAGAGCCCTGGGTGTAGACAAGCCTGTCTCCAGTCTGCCACCTGCCAACGCAGCTGGGCACTGCAGTCACAATAGCAACACCTCTAGGGGCAGGGATGAAGTAGATAAATCTTACAAATATATAATTTAGTAAGACTGAGGAGAATTTTTAAAAAATTAGGGTGGGAGAGAAAATTAGGAAGTAATGCACCTGTCTTGCATGCAGTCTACTGGGGTTGGATTCCATGCATCTCACACAGTCTATGCTTGACAGGAGTGATCCCTCAGAGCAGATCCAGGAGTAAGCCCTGAGCACTGCTGAGTGTGGCATTAAGCAAAAAAATTAAAATTAGAGGAAAACCTGAGAGTCTGAAGAGATAGTAAAAAGTGTGAGGTGCTTACCTTGAATGCAGGGTTAAGTCCCCAGCACCACATATAGTTCCCAAATCCTGCCCAGAGTGATCATCCCTGAGCATATACCAGGTGAGAGTCTTAAGCACAGCTGGATGTGGGTACACAACAATCAAAAAATAAACCTGAATAGAACTTTAAATGTATTAAAGTGTGTTTTATCCTAAGAAGACAATATTGGTTCTATGTTATAAATAATGTTATAGAAAAAGCTTAAGTATCTGCATTAATAAGTAAAAGATTGTAATTAAGAACTTTATAAATACACAACAATCACCCAAATAAACAAAGCACATAGACTATAAATTGAACAGTAATTCATTATGAAAAAAAACTTAAAAACATATAATAAGCTAGAAATAAACTGGCATTAGTTAATCTAGTAGAGGGCTAGCATTAAGTGTCATGCAGAAACACAAAACACTGAGAAGTCTATCTTGTCTATCTTGTCTTTTACAGACACTCTGATACTTCTTGTAAAACTGCTTTCAAGACTATGAATTTCCTAAGCTGTTGCTTATCCATGAAGTTTTAGACTTCCTTCAATCTAAATGATAATCTAACTGAATAGGGGATTCTTAGTGAGGTGTTTATTTTGTTCAAATATTTTTTTATTTATTTCACAATTTTTTCTAGAATCTGGTATATTTTTTATTATTAGTATTATTATTTTCTTTTGGGTCACACCCGGCGACGCTCAGGGGCTACTCCTGGCTCTGCACTCAGGAATCACTCCTGGCGGTGCTTGGGGGACCATATGGGATGCCGGGGATCGAACCCAGGCCAGCAGGCTGGGCCAGCCGTGGCAAGGCAAACGCCCTACCACTGGGCTATCGCTCCGGCCCCTATTTTATTATTATTTTTAAAAAATAGTTTATTATACCACCCTGAGATATACAATTAAAAGATGTTCATGTTTGGGTTTCGGTCATACAGTGTTCCAGCACCCATTCCCCATCAGTGCCCATTTCCCACCACCAATGCACCAATGTCCCCGATTCCCTCCCCTTTCCCTCCCTCTGCCCATAGAGGCAGGCACTTTGCTATTCTCTCTCTCTCTCTCTCTCTCTCTCTCTCTCTCTCTCTCTCTCTCTCTCCCTCTCTCTCTTCCTTATTTTACACATTGTGGATTGTAATACATACATTTAGAGGCTATCATATGTAATTTTTGCCTATATTCAAAGCTCAGTTCTAGGCGGGTGTTATCATTATTAGCACACTGTTCCTTTCTCTGTCTTACCGTCTTACCTAACTCTGACTCCCACACGTTAGTGATAGATTCCATCTGTTGATATCACCTCCTTATCTATGTTTTGCCTGACCTTGGATATTGGTATCATAATATGTAAACAAAAACACACAAAAACAAAAACTAAGAGTCAAAAACAGCAACAAATCATTATACCTTAACTTCAAAATTTTAAAAACAAAACTTGCATTGTGCCTCCTGTTTCTTATTCCTTTTTCCCTTTGTGTCACTAAATATTCAGAAACATTTATTGGGTACTTAGTATCAGCCAGTCACCACTGTAAGTTCTAGAAAACAATATTAAATGAAATAAGGTCCTTAGCCTTAAAGAGTTTACTTTCAATCCTACAGTTCTTAGATTAATATGACAAGTTGCTAGATTTATTTGTGATATCAAAATTTAAGACCAAAATTTATTACTGCTACAAATAGTTTAAAACCATAAATCCAAAGAGCAATCTTGCTAACAGATTTAGATATAAAGATTACAGATAAGTTTAAATCAAACTGGAGATAGAAACAGTATTAACAAACATGTTCCTTGAAAAAAAGAAAACAATCTAATGAATTCAAAAATTTCTAAAAGAAATTAAAAAAGAGAAGGAAAAGTATTTTCTAGGGGAAGATAGATATTATCTGTGCCATTATTATTAGTTCTATCGTGTTGCACTCTATTCTTCAAAAATGAAATCTTTTCTTTATTCTTACATTTGAACAAGTTCCATAGGATTTCAATACTACTTTTTATATATTGCTAATCTAATTATAACCACACTACCCACAGAGTAAATCCAGAATTTTGACATGGCCAACAAATGGCACCTTCAGCCATTCATTGAAGGTCCAAAAGTCCAGTAAATTAAAGCCCAGAAGTCCAGTAAATTTTCTGTAGAATTTCCAGGTACAGGAGCTGTGCACTGGGTAAATGCTTAATAAATATTTGTCCAAGGTGAGCAAGTCACTTAACCTCCAGGAGCCCTGGTTTTCTCATGGAACAGGAAAGTTACCCTGCTTATCTCGAGTTGCTGAAGCAATCTAATCAATAATATATGTGAGACTGTTTTGTGAACTGAAATGCCACACAATTTTGTTTTTTCTGTTAATATAAAAGAGAATATGCTTGAATGTCAAATAAATGAAGACAAATGCTAAGGTTTCAGAAAAGTCTGAATGGGAAGGTCATTCAAGGCATGAGTCATCAACAAACACTTCTTGAA
>JAJIBD010007598.1:0-89622 GCA_021461705.1 Cryptotis parvus | reverse complement strand
CCACCAGGCCTGTCTTGAGCTCAAGCCCACCCTCATAACCTGTACAATGAAGACTCAGAATTCCCAAGAATGCATCGGGGAGGGTCTGGGTGGGGGTCCCAGCCAGCCAGGAACCGTTCGCTTCCTCCGGTGATGCTGTTCTGAAGCACACTGGGCCCTCGGGACGTCCCCCCACGCCCCTCCTGGCCCCTCCTGGAGATGCAGGGCTGGACAGCCCAGCCCGCCCTGTGGCCCGGGTCTCTCAGCTGCTGCAGCAGGAAGCATCCACCCACCTGTCCCTGGTATCATCACGACTGAATATTTGAGTCTAACGGAGAAGATCCCGCTCAGAGCAGCAGAATTACCTGTCAGCCATCACGAGCGCATCCTGAAGAGGAGAAAGTCACAATGACTTTGGAAACAATCACTTCAAAAGTGCACTAGTAGGGGACATGTGGAACCTGGAGACTGGGGAGAAGGCCGCTGCCCCTCCATGACCCCTGGCCAAGCTGCTGTGGCTTCCCGACGGCTGGAGAGCACGCGCCAGCACCCGGAAGGAGCCCGACAGGGCCGGGCCCAGTGGCTTAGGTTCCTCACTCTGGTGGCATCACGTGCGCCCTGTGTCTGTTCTGGACACCATGGCTGTGACCCCAGCCTGGAGGGCAGTGGACACTGCAGCAAAGGCCACGCCCCTTGAGCTCCAGACCCGAGTTCCTGGGGAGAGCCCTGAGGAGCTGGGAGCCCAGCTCAGACAGGACTAACCCTGGGCAGCGCCGGGCTGGCCCAGGCCCGCAGACGGGACACAGGCCCCGAGCCCAGCACTGCGGCGGCCTACCCGCAGGAAGTCGGCCTTGCCCTGGTGGCAGAGCTCCTCCACGGTCTCCATCAGCTCGCGGCACGTGTCCAGGCTCTCCCCGCAGCTCACCAGCTGCCCGCACAGGCGCCCAGCTTCTCTCTCTCTTCCTCTGCCCGAGCCTGGACCTTCTCTTCATATTTCTGAGCCAGCGCTTCCAGGATCTCATTGAAATGAGACTCGGAGTTTTGTTCCTGTTTCCCGGGTTCTCCTGAAAGACAGCAACCCTCAGCCCCGTGGCCTGCAGGGGTGGAGCTGTCCAGGGCCTGAGAGGCCACTGGGATGGACACGGGGCTAAGACCAGGGCTATCTGTCCAGGGCCGGGACAAAACTAAGCCCCTGCCCACACCCCATGCCAGCTGCCTCGGCACCACCCCTGACACCAGCTGGGCGACTCTCCAAATCAGCGGCCCGGGCCTTGGAGAGAGCTGCTGGGAGACCCGCCCGGGGTCAGGGCGGAGCTGGAGGGCAGCGGCAGATGAACCAGGCGGGAGACATGTGAGTGTCCGCGGTGTGTGTGTGTGTGTGTGTGTGTGTGTCTAACATGTGAGAGACCCAGTGAGTGAGTGTGGAATCAGGGCGACCCTGTCTGAGACCCATGTGTCCCAGTGAATGTATGTGTGTTCCTGTGTGTGATCCACCTGTGACCCTGTGTGCGTTAGGACCCACATGTGATCCTATGTGCGTGATCCACATGCGACTCCTGTGTGTGTTAGACCCACATGCGACCGTGTGTGTCTGAGATCCATGTATGACCCAGTAAGTGTATGTGTAACTCAGTGTGACCTGTGTGAGAGAGAGAGATCCATGGGTGATTCTGTGTGTGTGCATGTGTGTGTGGGTGTGTGCATGAAGTGGGCAACAGGGGCACAGACCAAGCCCCAAGCAGAGGTGCCAGCCGGCACCTACCTCCACAGTGATGAACACCTCCCTCCAGGCAGCCCGCCCTACCTCCCTCCACAGAGAGGAACACCTCCTCCGGGCAGCCCGCCCTACCTACCTCCACAGTGATGAACACCTCCTCCAGGTGACTGGCAAAGTTCTCCATCTCCAGGATCTGCTGCTCCAGCCGGCAGATGTTCTTGTGAATCTCGCCCTGTCCGCAGGGAGATGAGGTACATCAGTGCTGCCCTTCACTCCTGCCCAGGGCATTCGGGCTGGGCGACTCTAGACTCGGAGCCACCACGGTAGAGCACGGAGGACAGCATGGAGGAATGGGCGCAGACCAGCTCACCCGGGCGCCTTCCAGGGCCTTGCTGAGCGGGGTCACCTCGTGCTCCCGGTGCTCCTCGGAGGCCGCCTCGGAGCCTCTCAGGGAACTCTGCAAGTGACGCAGAAGCCGTCGGGCGCCTCCTCCCTCGTCGTCCTCCTCGGGGATGACGTAGCACTCGTGGTCCCGCTGGCGCGGCCGCGCGCGTAGCGGTAGGCCTCCCGCAGGTCCTGGCTCGACCCGGCCGAGCCCCAGCTGCCCCAGTCCTGGTCCTCGGGCCCCGCGGCCTCCCCGCCCCGGCCTCCGCCTCTCTGCTCACGGGCGGCCTGGCTCCTCCTCAGGGAGTAAGGCGCAACGCGCGCTCAGGCCCGGCTGCAGGGGCCGCGCCCCCGCCAGCCCGTCTGCGAGCCCGTACAGCTGGGCCAGCTCCTCGGCGTCCTCCCGCAGCCGGTGTGGGGCCGGGCCGGCCAGTCCCGGTGTGCGCTGACGGGCAGCCTGTCCTCGACGTCGTACAGGTCCATGGGGTAGTAGTGGCAGTCGCGGGCGCGGCGGGCCCTCGGCCTCCTCCTCCTCCATGGCCGCTCACCCTGACAGACACGGCCAGCGGCCAGCCCTAGGGCACAGGGGGGAGAAGTGCCAGACTCAGGGGGCTCATGGACTGGCCCAGAGCGTGTTTCAGCATGGCTGAGGGCAGAGTCTACTTTATTTACCGTTTTTCTATTTTTGGTTTGGGCCCAACTCCGACAGTGCTCAGGGGGTCACATGTGGTGTCAGAGGCGGAGCCTGGGCCAGCCGTGTGCAAGGCAAGCGCCTCACCTGCTGTCCGGGTCTCTCCAGACACGCTCCCTACATGAGTGGACACACGAGAAACTACAGCCGTGCCCGCGAGCCCCAACTCCAGGGCACACCCTGGAGCCAGAGCGATAGTCCAGCGGGTAGGGCATTTGCACACGGCCATCCCTGGTTCCATTCCTGGCATCCCACAGGGTCCCCGAGCACCGCCAGGAGTAATTCCTGAGTGCAGAGCCAGGAGTAACCCCTGAGTGTTGCTGGGTGTGACCCAAAAAGGAAAAAAAAAACAAGGGCACACCCCACTCTGCGGGAGCATTTGTGGCATTATGATGGGGGTCCCCACATTTCTGGTAACAGATGGCGCCAGTGCCCGCAGACTGAGACTCAACACAGACAGGGGCGGACACGGATCTTGCACGCAGCTGGCCTGGGCTCAATCTAACTCCGCACGTGATCCCAAAAGCACTACCAGGCTCTCTCCTGAACACCGGGCTGGAACAAAAGCTCTGTACTGTTGGGTGTGGTAAAAAAAAATATTTTTTAAGTGATCACAAGAGATTTACTACATGCAGGAGAGTCGCAAACTGCTTCCTGGTATTATGAATCCACACGCTTGGTGGGGAGAGTCTGGGGCTTGGGCCGCACCAGCAGTGCTCAGGGCTGATTCCTGGCTCTGTGCTCGGGATCACCCTGGAGGTGCTAGGGTCACCTTTGCTGTGCCAGGGATCGACCAGAGCTGGCCATGCTCCAGGCAAGCGGCCCCCACGGTGAGCGGCTCTCCCTGGGCACCCTCTACTGCCACTGTCCCTCACGTCCACGCTGGAACGGCTTCCTCAGAGGACACAGGGCCCACAGCCCCCGGGGCTGGCCCACGATGCAGGGCCCGCCTCTGCCCTCTGCCGCCTGCCACACGGAACACGTGGGAGGCTTGGGAGAGCCGAGGCTCGCTGAGACCACACCTGGCACTGCTGTTTCTGCCCAGAGCGTGGTTTCCCGCGCGGCCACTGCCTGGGATTCGAAGCAGAGACCGCCTGGCCTGCACGGCAGCAGAGATCGGGGCCAGGGTGCGGGGACCGTGACAGTGCCACATTAGTATGTGGGCTGGACACTTCCACGGTGCAGGGACCGTGGACGCCCACACGGGCCAGGGTGCGGGGACCGTGTCAGTGTCTCGTCGGCAGTGCGTGGGCCAGACGCTACACCGTGGACGGGGCCTGCAGAGTGGACTCTCTGGCCGCCTGGGATGGCTCCGCCCTAAGAGCAGCTGACGAGGAAGCGGCAGAACGGAGCGGCCTGAAGTTGGGGGCCCTGACGCGTGCTGAGCGCGCTCATGTTGTCGGAAACAAACGCTTCTCTGTGACCCGCTGTGGGGTTTGTCCTGCCAGCAGTGTGGGTACAGCCGCTGCCACCCAAGGCCTCCCGTGGGAGGGGCCCTCGCCACCCTGAAAACTGGCCCTGCGGGAGGAGCGCAGAGCTGTGAGAGGACAGCCAGGCCGTGTCCGCGCACTCCAACTGGGCCTTGTCTGCCAGCAGCACCCAGTGGGAGAAAAGCCACCGCCGGCCAATCCCACAGCAAATGACGGTCCTACACTGAAGCGGAGCCAGGCACACACTAAGGGCCCTCAGGGTGCCGGCCGCATGCCCGGCTCTACCTGCTCCCGAGCAAGCCCCGCGTGAGCCAAGGAGCCTGCTGGAAGACTCACGCCGGCTCCAGCACTCATAAGGGAAGGGGCCCTTACCTGCTGAAGGGTCCACGGCTCCCGCTGCAGGGAAGGGGAAGCGTCTGCCTGTCCTCCCTCCTTCCCCCAAGGTGACCTCTGCCCGCGCGTAACCCGAGCCAGTCCTGCAAATAGCAGCAGCCTGTAGAGCCCAAATAAGGGCCTGCGGGCGCAGCAGGAGGTGGAGAGCTGCTGGGCGTGTCAGGGGAGGCCCGCTCAGTCCCTGCCCAGTGGTCAGCTTACTCTGACCACTCTGAGCAATAGGAGCCTGCGGGCAGGACCCAGCAGAGTCCCTGAAAGGCTTCATTCGCTCTTCCGGGCTCTCAGGCTGGCGGTGGCACCTCCCCGGCCCAACTCCCAGCCCTAACTGCCCCAAGGACTGGACTGCCCTACGCCTCTCAGGACACCCCACGCCCGCACCCCCTCCCAGGGTCAAAGGACAGCTCCTCATTACCTCTCCGCACGGCAGAGCCTGGCAAGCTACCTGTGTCGTATTTGATATGCCAAAACCCAGTAACAGTTATAGACCTCATTCCCATGACCTGATGGAAGTTTGGCTTCGTGTTCCTGGTGCGAGCAGATGCCCTTGGGCTCCACTAGCCTGTGACAGGACTATGGAGATGTTACAGGTGCCCGCTCGAGCAAATGGATGCACAACGGGAAGACAGTGATACAACCGAGGTGGCCCCAGGCCGGCGGCCTGAGCTGAGCGTCTGCATTCAGTGGAAGGAAGCAGGAGGCAGCAGCCCCTGGAGAACTGCAGGAGCGCTGGGGCTAGGGCGGACATCCTCACCGCTCCTCCCCCCCCAACAGGCAGGGCGGCTGACACGTGACAAACACTAGTGTTTGTGGATTTTATTTTCTGACAAAAGCCGGCGAGCTGCTCACGGCTCAGCCCGGTGCTTGCTGCTAGAGGCTGTCACTAGGAACTTCAAGCTGCGAGTTTGCTGTCTGCGGCCAGTGTGGGCCATCCCAAGTACAGGGCCTGCCGCCCGGGGTCCTGGGGTCGGTGCCCTGAGCGAAGACTGCAGGGTTCTGAGCAGGCAGACAGGTCCCTGGCCAGCACCGCAGGCCCCGGGCAGGAGGCGGCCAAGGTCGGCGGTACTTCCCGGTACTTCCCCAGCTCCGCCCAGTCCCGCCGGGGCGGAGTCTCCCGCAGACGCTCGGCTTTCTCATTGGCTGGCGCGTACCCTCCCCTTGTGGTGCAGCCAATCGCGACCGCCGGCCGGAAGCCTCGCCCCGCGGGGAGCCAATAGGCGGAGGCGGAGGCGGGGCGCTGACTCGCCCAAAGACCGCCGGACCCGCCGGACCCGCCGGCTTCCCCCCCGGACGGCGTCCGCAGGGCCAGCGGGTTTTCGGGCCGCGGCCATGGCGGACGAGCAGCCCGACAGCCTGGACGGCTGGGTGCCGGTACGCGAGGGCCTCTTCGCCGAGCCCGAGCGGCACCAGTTGCGCTTCCTGGTGGCCTGGAACGACGCCGAGGGCCAGTTCGCCGTGACCTGTCACGACCGCACGGCGCAGCGGCGGCGGGACAGCGCGGGGCCGCGTCCAGCTGGGCCGGCCTGCTCTCGGCCGCCGCGCTCCGCGGCGCGCACCGGCAGCTCACGGCGCTCTGGCCGGCGCTCGGCCACTGGTTCCCGGCACTGCCGGCCGGGCTGGACGCGGGACCCGGCGGCTGGGGGCTGCCGCTCGGGCTGTGGGCGCGCGCGCGGCCCGACGACGCGGAGCTGCAGGCGGCGTGCGCGGCGCTCGAGCGCTACCTGGACCACGCTGCCGGCGGCTGCGGCGGCGCCACCGTGCGCGACGCGCTCTTCCCCCGCCCGGCGCGCCCGACGACTGCGAGAGCCCGCGGGAATTCCGGGAGCGCGCCCTGCGCGCGGCGAGACGAAGCGGGCGCGCGCCTGCGCCAGGTAGGGCTTCCGGGAGGGCGCGCGGGGCGGGGCTAAGAGCGGGGCAGGGGCCAGCGCGGGGGGCGGGGCCAGCGCGGGGGCGGGGTAGACCTGGAGCAGTTCTTGTTTGCTGGTCTTGAGGCCGCACCCAGCGGTGTGGGACTCTGGGACTTTAAGGGGTGCCAGGGATTGAACCTGGGTCAGCAGAGCGCAGGGCAACTCGCCCTACCTGCTGTACTATCTCCGGCCCCTAATTATTTTACTTAAAATTTCATGGGATGGGTCAGAGCGATAGTCCAGCGGTAGGGCGTTTGCACACGGCGGCCCATGCCGGCCCAGGTTCGATCCCCGGCATCCCATATGGTCCCCAGCACCGCCAGGAGGATTCCTGAGTGCAGAGCCAGGAGAAACCCCTGAGCATCGCCGGTGTGACCCAAAAAAAGAAAAATTCCCCTAGGGCCTAGGAGATAGCTGTCGGTGACGTAGGGCTTCCGAGGGCCCCAGGATTGAACCCTGCCAGTCAGGTGTCAGCCCTGAGCACTGCTGGGGTGGCCCCAGAGTCTAAATGAACAGTGGGGTGCAGGCATAGGCGACGGCGTGGTGGTCGGCTGCGAGCCGGGTGAGCCCAGCTAGGGGTCAGTGACCTCATGTGCCCCCAGGCACTGCCAGTGCAGCTCCCAAGGGGTCCCCGTGCAGGCTCTGACCTCGCTGACCCACGGCTGCTGGCTGAGAATCACAGGAGGGTCCCAGATTTCCTGAGTGCCGCTTGGGAGAAGCCCCCCAAAAGGCAGAGCGCAGCCCCACCTGTCTCCCAAGAGACGCAGAACACTGGCTCTGCCCGGAGGATCCACGTTGCTTCTGCAGTGCTCCCGTGTCTGGGGCGCTGGGGGCTGGTGCTCCCGAATCTGGGGTCAGTCCTGTGGTCAGGCGCGGGGGCAACTGGTTAGTGCTGCCGTGTGTGGGGTCAGTCCTGTGGTCAGGGGCGCTGGGGCAGGTGCTGTCCTGTGCCTGGGGTCAGGGGTGCTGGGGGGGACGGCGCGGCCACACGTCCAGGGTCTGTCTGTGTGTCCACCTGGGCCTTCACGACCTCTGTCTTCCACTTCCAGGTCTTGCACGGACACGACCAGGCCAGCACCATGGTGGCCCTGATGGAGCTGTACCGGGAGGAGGAGGACGCCTTCCAGGTGCTGGTCACTGCGGCCACCGCCTTCTTCCAGAACCTCCTGCAGCCCTTCAGGGACATGCGCGAGGTCGCCACCTCATGTAAGCTCGCTATTTTGGTAGGTTTTCTTTGCCTTCTCTTGGCCCAGACACTCCCGTGCCCCCGCCACGCTCAGAACTCGGGCGCAGCCCCTAGGTTCCGGGTTTTAATCAAGTGAAGGACATAGTAGCGTGGGTCATCTTCACACGCCACAGGCCGCACCTCCGTCAAGGGGCTGGACACTTGGTTCCAAGTGGGGCCGATGGATCATTTACTGCCGGCCTGAGGGCCCACATGGGTGTCCTAGAAACCGGATCAAAGCGTGCCACGACCGCGTGCAGGTGCCCTGGGCCCTCGGCTCGGCAGATGCTGCCCGCGGTGCTGGTGCTTTGGGGCGCACAGCTGCCCCAGCTGACAAGCTTGTTGCTCGGCGGTCCTGCCTCGCCCGTGAGGAGGCTGCCCCCCGGGACCCTCAGGACCTCGCGGCTGCGGGGCCTCCCTGCTCATTCAGCTGCCCGCCTGCCCACACGCCCCTCAGGCAGAGTGCGAATGAGAGCCGGCCACAGGCAGATTATAATTGTGTGTGGGCACGTTTCAGGTTCCTTAAACCTGCTCGTTGCTTGCTCCCTCTGAAGATGAGGGACGGGAGAGATAGGGGGGCGGGAGGGCAGCGGGGAGGGACAGCAGGGGAGGACAGCAGGGAGGCCGCCTGCCTCCTACCTGCCTGATCTGCGTCCCACATGGCCCCCGAGCACTGCCAGGAGCCATTCCCAAGTGCAGAGCCAGGACTGAGCCCTGAGCACCGCTGGGTGTGGCCGCAACGAAACATTAAGAAACAGTTGATGCGGCCCCAGCCTGGGCTGGCCCTGGAGGCTCACCTGCGTGTCGGCCTGTGGTCACCGACACACACAGGGAGAAGCACAGTCCACACAAAGTGTCCCGTGTCGTGTTTGCTTTGGGGCCACACCCGAGACAGGACCATCCTGCCCCGCCCAGCGCTCGGGTGGGGCGTGGCCACTGAGCAGCCCTGGGCTCTCCGGCCCCTCATGCCCACAGCAGTCCTCTGTCTGGGCACTGCCGGCTTCCTGGAAAGGAACTTCGTGGGGCTGGAGAGATGGACACCGGGGGAGGTTGCCTCGCACACAGCCCCCGCACCCATATGGTTCCGAGCGTAAGGGTGGCCCACTCCTCACCGTCAGAGTCCTAGGGCAGAGCCAGGGGTAGTGCCTGAGCACCGCGGGTGGGCCCCCGCCCCCAGCGTCTGTGACCCTCCCGCGCTCCCTCTTGCCATGCAGAAGTCTCTGGAGGAGGAGGAGCTGGGGCCCCGCCAAGTGGGGGCCCTGCAGAGGGAGGCCCAGGAGTGGTCCCGGCGGGCCCACAAGGCTGTCGTCTCCATACAGGACATCACCGTGGATTATTTCACAGAGACAGTCAACGCTCTGGCAGGTCAGCATCTGAAGGCCACGCAGACACGCATGTTCGCTTCCGGTTTGGGGTCTCAACCCAGCGGCACTCAGGGATCTTTTTTTTTCTTTCTTTTGCTTTTTGGGTCACGCCCAGCGACCATCAGGGCTTACTCCTGGCTCTTCGCTCAGGAATTACTCCTGGTGGAGCTCGGGGATATATGGGATGCCAGGGATTGAACCCAGGTAGGCCGCATGCAAAGGCAAACGCCCTCCCTACTGGGCTGTGGCTCCGGCCCTCAGGGATCATTCCTGCGGGCAGGGGCTCCACCCTGGGTCGGCTGCATCTAGTGTAAGTTTGTGAAAATTTATACTAAAACATATGCATTTTTGTGATGATAAATAAGCAAGATAAAATGACTTCCTTTTTAAAAAGGCTAGTTTCCAGTAGCCGCTTCTCTTTCTATTGACACTTTCTTTGGGCCGGAGCAACAGTAGAGTGGGGAAGGCTCTTCCTTTGCACGCAGCTCACTGGGGTTGGATCCCCGACTCCCATACGGCCCCCGGAGCACTGCCAGGAGTATTTCCCGAGTGCAGAGCCAGGAGTCAGCCCTGACCCAAAACACAAAAGGGAAGAAAACTCGATGCTCTTTTTTTTTTTCTTTTTTTGGGTCACACCCGGCAATGTTCAGGGGTTTCTCCTGGCTCTGCACTCAGGAAGTTACTCCTGGCGGTGCTCAGGGGACCATACGGGATGCTGGGGATCAAACCCGGGCCGGCACAGGCGGGCGCGTGCAAGGCAAACGCCCTACCCGCTGGGCTATCGCTCCGGCCCCTCACGATGCTCTTTCTTGTCTCTAACGTTGCACCAGGAATGCTGGACGCAGATGGAGAGGGATGAGAAGCGATTCGGCCAGGCCACCTGGGCCACCGCCCTGCCCCGCTTGGAGACCCTCAAGCTGAGGCTGGCCAGAGAGACCCTGCAGCTCCTCAGGGCCAAGGAGCTGTGTTTACGCCGCAGAAGGGCTGAGATCCAAGGCGAGGTAGGACAGACACGGGCTTGGTTTCTCATCACTCAGGGCCCCAGAGACACGTGCTGCGTCCGCAGCCCACCGGGTTCGCTCCCAAGCCGGGCATGGCCGGCCACGGTTGAGCACCACCAGGAGCGACCCCTGTCAGAGACTTCAGGTTGGCCATAAAGCTCCCCTGTCTTTGATCAAGACGTTTATCGTTTGCTTTTGGGGGGTCACACCGGGGCTACTCCTGGCTCTGCACTCAGGAATCTCTCCTGGCAGCGCTCTGGGCCGTGGGATGCCAGGGATTAAGCCTCGCTGGCCACACGCAAGGCAAGGCCCTTCCTCTCCCTGCTGTCTCTCCGGCCCAATGGCGTGGTTTTAACAGCTGAATGAAACTGGTTGCTGTCATTTTTCAGAGAATTAAATGTTTCATGCTTCATGGTAAGATTTGCAACAAGCGCTTAATAAAATAAACTGCTTCAGGGCCCAGAGGGGTTGTACAGTGGGTGTTTGCCTTGTACAGGGCTGACCCAGGGTCCAGCCCCGCACCACACACGGCCTGCAGGAACGCCTGCAGGAGCACCCCAGGCACAGGCACCACATCAGCCTGCAGGAGCGACCCCAGGCACAGGCACCACATACAGCCTGCAGGAGCGACCCCAGGCACAGGCACCACACACGGCCTGCAGGAGGCGACCCCAGGCACAGGCACCACACACGGCCGGGCCCCACCACGGCCTGCAGGAGCGACCCCAGGCACAGGCACCACACACGGCCTGCAGGGAGGCGACCCCCAGGCACAGGCACCACACACGGCCTGCAGGAGCGACCCCAGGCACAGGCACCACACACGGCCTGCAGGAGCGACCCCAGGCACAGGCACCACACACGGCCTGCAGGAGCGCCCCCCAGGCACAGGCACCACACACGGCCTGCAGGGAGCGCCCGGGGCCGGGCGGCCACGCCTGCAGGAGCGACCCCAGGCACAGGCACCACACACGGCCTGCAGGGAGCGACCCCAGGCACAGGCACCACACACGGCCTGCAGGAGGCGACCCGGGCACAGGCACCACACACGGCCTGCAGGAGCGACCCCGAGCACAGAGCCAGGAGTAAGCCCGCTCCAACTCTGGTTCAACCAGAGAGAACAGAATGATCTCTCCCACCATTTAAAAAAAAATTTGGGGGCCAGAGCGATAGCACAGTGGGGAGGGCGTTTGCCTTGCACGTGGCAGTCTCAGGTTCCATCCCCGGCATTCCATGAGCACCGCCAGGAGTAATTCCCGAGTGCAGAGCCAGGAGGAACCCCTGAGCATCGCTGGGTGACCCAAAAGACAATAAATAAATATTTGGTGCCAACCACGGAAAATGGCTCAAATGCTTCTAAGATCTGTGTGTGTACTTTGTTGCCACATCAAGCAGTGCTCAGGGAGCACTCTGGGGTGCTCAAGGGGCCAAAAATGGAGCCAAGGGCTGGACCCGCTCCGCCGTGTCGGCAGCACCTTCGCCGTGGCTCCCCCTCTGACCCTAAAATTTCCTTTTTATTTATTTATTTATTTATTTGCTTTTTTGGGTCACACCCGGCAGTGCTCAGGGGTTTCTCCTGGCTCTGCACTCAGGAATTACTACTGGCGGTGCTCGGGGGACCATATGGGATGCCGGGGATCGAACCTGGCCGCCAGGCCAGCCGCCGTAAGGCAAACGCCCTCCCGCTGGGCTATCGCTCCGCCCCTAAAATTTCCTTCTTCATGTTGAGTTATTTTACTGTTTCTTTCCCCAATGAAAACAAGATGGAAACTCTTCCAGAGCAAGAAAGAAATAAGGACGTTGTAGATGAACTAGAGCTACAGTATTACGAAACTCAATTAGAATTATATGAGATTAAATTTGAGATACTGAAGCATGAAGAAATGCTGCTTATTACACAGCTGGACTCTATTCGAAGACACATGAAAGGTAAGACGAGAAGGTGAGACTTAAGTGTTAAAACTGTGACGGGAAACAGTGCTTGTAAAATGACCTGATCCAGTTTCAGTGTGTGTATGTGGGGAGCGTATGTCCCCAGCGGGCCCCCAGGATATTCCAAGGGGCTTGCAGGTAAAAATCAAATTAAACTAGGGGTCCACAGATAAGACAAGGGGCCACCCAAAGGGGCCCACGGTCCGAGCGAGTGAGAAAAGCTGGTCCACACGGGCTGCTGAAACTCCCTCACCTTTCACTTCAGTGTCTGCTACTGAGCTCACAGTCACTGAGGACGTGCCAGGCACAGCCTCACGGCACCATCCCTGCCCGTGAGACTGGGTCGTCCCGGGGGCTGCTGCATTCCCCAGGACACACAATAGCCAGCTCCCAGCTTCAGTAAGGACAGGGAGACCTGTGGAGCGCTCCGCAGTATTCCAGTCTCCGATGAAACTGACACTCTGGTTTTTCAGGACAGTGACCAGCAGGGGGGAGACGAGCATTTTTGGCCAGCTCACTCCAGGCTGTGTCCAGGATGAGTCTTGGGGGGGCTCAGAGACTTGGGGATGACTGAACCTGGGTCAGCCACATGCAGGCAGTGTGCCCTACCCACTGTACCACCTCTCTGGCCCCTTAGTGCATGTTGAAAAAAGACTGATTCTGTGACTCTTGCCTGGGCTCCCTGTGTACTCTCTGTGCTGAAACTGACACACAAACGTCCTGTGTGCAGACCAGCAGGAGGAGGGTCGTCTACTATGACCCCTGCGAGAGTCCCGAGGAGCTGAGGGCCATGGGTGACGCGGCGTGGCTGCAGGATGAAGGCGCCAGCCAGGAGCTGAGAGCGCTGAGCCGCCGCTGCCGGCAGCTGGAGAGCCGCCGCGGCTGCATCTGTGCCCGGAGAGCCCAGCTGAGGAACAGGAAGGTGGGTGCCCGCAGCGCCTCCCTCGCTGTCCTGCTCGGGGCGGGGGGGCCTCTGCAGTGCGCGAGCACGTCTGTGTTCATGTTCATCCGGGCAACAATGAAGCTCGTCACTTCTTTTCCGGCCGTTCTGGGCTTTCTCCCATCTGGGCAAGCCCTTGCTGTACTTGAACGCGAGTAAAAGGTAACTTTGGGCGGTCGCAGCACTGCTCTGGGCTAGAGGGCGCGCCTGCGTGCAGCCCACCCGTCTGTCCCCAAGCACTGCTGGGGGGCCTGGGTCTCCCTGAATCCACGGGCCCAGTCAGCACGGCCCTGAACCGCCTGCCTGGTGGCTGAGGGGTCCGGTGCCTCCAAAGCACTGCTTGGGAAGACCCTCCATCACTTCTCTGGGGATTTAAGCGTTTACTGTCATCTCTATACTTGCATTCACGAACCAACATTTGTTTAATGCCGCGGACATACACTGTCGATTTAGTGTTTGGGCCTTGCTGCTCAAAGGCTGCTCTTGGCTCTCCACTGGCGAACCATGTAGGGTTGGGGTTCATTCGGGCCTTCTGCAAGGAAATCATAAGCTTAGCCTTTGGAAATATCTCTGGACCCTGCAGTGGCTTTCCTGAAATTACCATAGTTAAAAACCTGTAGTAACTATAAACCCTAAAATGATTTTATTGCAAACTATTGTTCATAAAAAATACGAGAGATAATAGTCGGCCTCGTTTCAACGTTCGTATTTGGTGGGGGTCTGACCCCAAATGGGCGGTGTTCAGGGCTGTCCGGGTCTGTGCTCAGGATCACTCCTGGTGACCAGGGAGTCTGCGCAGTGCAGAGGAGCTTTGGCACGTGCAGACTCACGTACTGTCTCCCGGTGATGGCCTTTCCCCCACTTCACGTTTAAACTCCAAGACTAGGGTCAGGGGTTGAGTCAGTGGCCGGGCAGCTAGTGCTCACACCAACAGAAGCCAAACCCCACGGCGCGGCAGCACACAGAGCGTGCTTACGTTCGCACGCCTGATCCGAGAGGGGTCGTACATGTATACTTTGGGTACCAGGGACTGAATCCAGAGGTTCAGACCCGCAAAGTGTGTGCTCCACCACGGATCTAGACCCCAGACCCTGAAATAAAGTTTTCAATATCATGTTAGGGTTTCGTAGATATTTTTTATAGGCCTATTTAGAAACATGATTTGGTGGACTCTGAGCCACGCCTACGGGGCTATTCCTGCCTCTGTGCTCAGTGGCAACCGCCGGAGGCACCAGGACGGGACTGATGATGGGATTCAGCTGGGTCAGCGTGCACTCGAGCAAGCGCCTATTCACACGGGGTCAGCGTGCACGTGAGCCCAGCGCCTATTCAGACCGGGTGAGATGTGTTTGAGGACCCCCACAGAGGTGGCGGAGGCACCTCCCACCTGCTTCAGCTGTAACAGACCTTTTCCTGTCCCAAAGCAGGAGTCCAAAAGGCCCCGACCTTGGGGACTGGGGGTGGGGGGGGGGTCCGTGCCCCGCCCGCAGCGGCTGTTAGAGAACACGCCCGCCCGAGCACGGTTCCCTTCTCCCTCCTGGGTGCACCCAGGGTCCTTCCCAAAACCAACGGTGACCCGGCGGGTCCACAGGACCAGTGCAGAGAAAACCACCGAGTAAGGCTACAGCAGGCCACGGAGAGCACCAGGCGCCTGCACCAGCACCACGCGGCCCAGATGGTCAGTGCGGGCGGGCAGCCGGGACTCACCTATGGGGGCGCGGCTCTGTTTCTCTCAGGACTCCGAGAATCTTACGAATGTGTTTGTTTGCTGTGATTCAGAAAAGAGACAAGATTAAAGAGGAGGAGGAAAAGAGGAAAGAATGGATAGACCAGGAGCGGCGGAAAGCGCTACAGCGGCTGCGAGCATTTAAGGAGGTGGGAGCCAGGCCAAGAGACGAGTCCGGGGGTGCCAGCAGCCGCGGCCGAGAGGGGCACAGTGGCCGGGGCTGGCCTTGCACACACCAAAGCTGGGCCCCGTCCCCAGCACCCCACGTGGTCCCCAGGCGCCAGTCCTGGGCACACAGCGCGTGGCCCAAACAGAAACTAATGAGGTGGCGCCCGGCGAGGCCAGGCCAGCTGCTGCTCTCCCCTCCCCTGAGGTCCAGGGCTGGCGGGGACCGAGCCCCTGACCACCTAGCGGCCAGGGCTAGACCCGGCCTAGACCCGGCCTGCGACCACCTTCTCATGACAGTTTTTGGCTTTCAGAGACATCCAGGTCGGCCGACGCCGCAGACCCCTCCCCGGCCTCCTCCCCGCCCCCGACCCCTTGGGGGTGCCCGGGCCAGGCTCGGAGCTCCGAGACTCTCCAGCGCCTGCCCCCACCCCTGCGTCGGTGCCCTGCAGTGACCGCACGCCGCTACCTGGAGACAAGGTGCCGCCGGCCTGTCCACCGCCCGGCCTGCCCACCGCCGCCCTGTCCACCGCCGCCGTGTCCACCGCCGCCCTGCCCACGGCCTCCTGCCGCTGGGCCAAGCGTCTTTACATCCGGGCCTCCGGGAACAACGACCGCCCGCGCCCCGGGTAAGCCTGGGGGTCTCCCTGCTCCTGCGCTGCGGGCCGAGAGTGGCAGATGCGTGGGAAGCGCCGTGTCACGTGTCGGAGAAGCACGTGAGCACGAGCACGCCACGTGACTCGCCTGCGAAAACTTGGCAGGTGACGGGGCGGGGTCAGTGTGTCCGGCTGACGCGCCGTGACAGACGTGGTGGGGAGGGGAGGGCGGCGGCCGAGCCACGTGACCCGGCACGTGGGCGCCGTAGCACGTGACCGACCCTTGGGCGCCGCAGCGCGTGGCGGCCCGGAGACCAGCGCCAGCCGCGTCTGTCCCCGCAGGCTCCATGGACGCGGTGCTGGCGTCGCTGCGGCAGGACCGAGCGCCCCGCGCCCGCCGCGGGGAGGACCTGCTGGCCGCCATCCGGCGCGGGTGCAGCTGCGGAGGGCCACCCCCGGCCCGGCCCCCGCGCCCGGCGACCTGGAGAGCAGCATCAGGGCGGCGCTGCGGCGCATCCAGCGGGCGGCCGCCGACTCGGACGACGACGAGGACCCGGGCGCGGGCGAGTGGGAGCGCTGAGGGCGGCGAGAGCCCGGGCCCGCAATAAAGGCCGCACCTTCCCGCATGCCGGGTGGATTCGCCACGCCGCGGGCAGAGGCGCTGGGTCCCCCATGGCCGTGTCCGAGCTGTCCGCTGTCCCCCTCGAGCCACGATGCCGACACCCCCAGAGGAGTGTGGGAGCCGGCGCAGGCTGGTGGCCCCGAGGGCGCGGGGTGCCCACCCACCCCGCCGCGAGCTGGGTCGCAAAGGGCTTCTAGAGCCCCGGCAGCAGTCAGGCCGCGCAGCAGTCAGGTAGGTGCAGCAGTCAGGTCGGTCCTCGTGTCCCGCGGACATCGTATTCCCGCGTATGGGATGGGCCGAGCACGAGGCTGCAGGAGCGGGGCGGCTGGCCGGCGCTTGTCACTAGTGAATCACTAATGTCTGAAGCTGCAGGGCAGATTAACACGGTGGACTGGATTTCCTCTAGAGGCCGTTTCCTGTTCCAGTTTCTCCGGGTTTTATTCAAATGAACAGTTGTTGGGTCAGGAGGAAACTTCTGTGCTCGGAAACGCACACAGTGGAGCCAGGCCGTACCTGCTCTGGCGGTGGCTGCAGAAACGGGCACAGCGGGGGCCAATGTTTATTACAAAGCACTCTGGAAATTGGAAGTGTGATTTAACATAGTTCCTCTGGCTGAAAGTAAAGTCACGGCTCCAACAAACTTCTTTACCCCCAAGAACATGCTCCAACAAACTTCTTTACCCCCAAGAACATGAGTATCTGGAGGGCAAAGAGCCGCAAGCTTTAGCCCCCAAGCGAGAAACAGTGAATATATCATTTCCGTTACCTAAGGTGAAAACCAACAGGGAGGGAAGGGATTGGAAGAAAAGGAGAAACGTAAAACAGCGGTGTTGCTGGCAAGTTAAGGACTGATTCTTTGACAAGACTCAGCAGGCTAATTCTGGAAAAACTAACCAGAATGAAAAAGCAAAGTACAGACCCATGCTCCGTGAACGAGAAAAAGGAATCCAACCCACGGCGCAGACACATTTGAAAATCTGAAGAGAAATCATTAGCAGAATTCAGACAGCCTGAGGCCCAGAAAGGAGGATGGAAATAAATGATCCAAGGATCGTTTCTAAAAAGGCACTAGTTTATACAGATGCTACAAAGCATCAGGGATTGGAAGGTTCTAGGCATCGCTGATCCTACTGGTGGGTTACAATAGCAGAGAAAATATCCCAGTGCTTGGTCTCTGCTCCTAGACAGTGGAGAAATAAATATGCAACTGCCTCAAGTATCAAGACTACAAAGTAATGTAAGCAAGCTTTTCTCCTTTTAAAGGGTTTGTTTTTAGCAGATAATACATGAATTAGAACCCCCAAACTTAGCAATACAACAAAAGCGCACTGCAAGCCACTCACCAGGCTGAAGGTGGATGCTCAAGACAGGACGCCCGAGTGAATCACAGTTGTTACAAACGGAGAGTTGGCTTAACGTCAGCAAACTGAAATGATTTGTCATGGAGAAAAACCCTCTCGCCCTTTAGACAGAACATGCAAGAAGGGAGATTCCAACATGAATTTCTGATGAAACTGAGCAAACTAGAAAGAGAAGGCCTGGCTCTCTATAAGTGTAACTATTAAGGACGAGTTCTGCTAAGAGTCATTTATCCTTTGGGTCAACCCTGGAATTGTCCCAGCCAGGATGACAGAAAGGCACGATTCCCGCTCGATTTCACGGGTGCTCAGCGGCGGGAAGTTCTGCTAGTGAGAAGAGCAGGGGCGGTGGCTGGAGGCCCTGCTCGCAGCGTCCCACCTCTCCGCACCTGCAGCTCACATGTGAAAGGCAGAAGAGTGAACCATAACAGCTGTGAGCAGATTGCAGCGCTGGTGGGTGGCGCGGGCACCACCTTTACTGTTGGATGCGGGCATCTAAGCCCTTGTGGGCCAAGGTACTGAGTAAAAGGTGGGCTGCTGCTCTGACCCCCAGTCCAGTGTCCAGTGAACCACACCCAACACACTGTAGCACTGGACACAGTGCAGGGACAATGCCCAGGGTGATCCCACTGCGGGCAGAGGGCTCTTTCCGGCTCTCCACACGACTGTAGCACTAATTTTAAAGCACAGTCATTAGATTTCTTTCTTTCTTTTTTTTTTTTTTCTTTTTTGGGTCACACCGGCTATGCTCAGGGGTTTCTCCTGGCTCTGCACTCAGGAATTACTCCTGGCAGTGCTCGAGGAACCATATGGGATGCCGGGGATCGAACTCGGACTGGCAAGGGCTGGCACGTGCAAGGCAAACGCCCTACCCGCTGGGCTATCGCTCCGGCCCCAGAGAATCATTAGATTTCATTTCCATATTTGTTGTTTTATGGGGGAGGCAGAGGAACAACGAGAGGTGGCGTGTGAGAAGGCAGGCGCTGTCTAGAGGCGCCCATGCGCTTCACATAACCCAATGTCCAGTGCTTCAAAGTCTACAAAATGACCCTGAAACTCTTTAGGAAATCACTGTATCACTTGTCTTCCCGTTCATCGATTTGCTCAAGTAGGCACCAGTAACGTCCCCATTCGTTGGGAATGAGGTCCATTATTGTTACTGTTTTTGGCATATCGGGTGGCTTGCCACCACGGGTAGCTTGCCAGGCTCTGCTGTGGCTCTGGGTTCATCCCAGGGGGCCCTGTGCTTTTCTGTGTCAGACCATCTGCCACCCAGGGCCCAAGGGGCAGAGCCCTGAGTGTAGATAATAATTGGAAAATACTAATATACAAAAGCTGCTAAAAACATGAAAAGTATGGAGTAGTAGCAGCATTAGGTCTGAGTCTGACGGCCTGGGAGTGTGGCATCAGGCAGGACACGTGCCTGATGTGCCCGGGTCCACCTGGCAGCGGTCAGTTCCTGAGGGAAGGCAGGCCCCTGGGGAAGACGGCTGAGCCCAGTTGAGCTGAACATGTGTTATGAAACAGGCTCGTGTGAAGGCTCAGGGGTCACTGGCCAGGGACTGGCCAGCAGCTTGAGTGGGCAGAGAGCCCTGCAGAGCCCTGGGCGCTTCTGTGGTCTTCTGGGACCCTCAACCACTGAAGCCAGACAAGGCGAGCAGGCAGTGGGGGCTCTGCGGCACCTCCCTTGCGAGAGGAGCTCCTCGGGCACTCGGCTGGAAGGACCTGCAGGGCAGCCAGGGTCCAGTATGCTCTGCTGCCCAGTGAACCCAGACACTTCCTGGGCAGTGACCCCAATGGGCCCCTCATGGTCAGGGTCCTGCGGACCATCAGCTGCTCCCAGACAAAGGGCAGGACCCGAGATCCAGGGGCAGCCTGTCTGGCCAGTGGACAGCCCAGCCCAGGGCATGGCCTGCAGCCCCCGGAGCCCACTGATCTGAGGCTCCCCGACTTGGCTCCCCCAAAGGACGACAGTCCCCTGGTCCTGTGCCAAAAGTCCTGCCTGTCGCCTCCCACTCTGCTTCCCCTGCTGGGGCTGGGAGAAGTACTGGGCACCCTTGGGTATATCCTGGGGGGGTCTCAGACTAGCTTCTGCCTCTCCCTGACACAGCTGTGTCCTGGGACCCCTCCCCAGTCACCATGGGGGGTTCTGGCCACGCAGCTGCCCCCCAGGTCAGACGGCTATCAACAGGCTTTCCATGGACTTCCCGGGGAGTGATCAAAGCAGTAAATTCTGTTAAAAGGTTTCACCGAACAAACGTTTATTAAGCACCTACTGTGTGTCGGGCACTGTGCAAGGCTCCGGAAGCACAGTCACGGCTCAGAAAGGAAAACCAAGAGGGAGCACAGAGCCCCCAGGAGCGCACCCCTGAAGTGCATCCACTCAGGACTGGCTCTATGGAAGGCAGTTTCGAGCAACCATCTGCTGCCAAGAAAGACAGAAAACGCCAGACGTGAAAGCACTTGGGCCGTCCCACTGGTCACTGCAGCGATGAGAGAGAGCTGCCTGCGTGGACACGGAGGAGAGCCGGCCTGTGCTGGATTCCTGAGTCAGAACTGTCTGGAGAGGAGAGGAGGTGCCATGGCATGGCTGTGGTGGGAAGAGCAGCTGGACAGGCTGCGGCTAATGGTCAGCACCCAGCTTGGACAGGCCCCGGCGGAAGTCATGCAGGTCGTCGATCTTGCCGTCCAGCACCTCCAGGAAGCTCTTCAGCTCCGCCTGCAGATGGCGCTGCCGATACCTGCTCTCCTCCAAGTCCGTCTTCAACGCCCTCACCTTGTCCTCCAGGTTCTGATTGTCCCTCTCAGCCGCCTGCAGCGGCAACAAAGGGACAAAGTGTGGGAGGCAGCCCTTGGCGCACCCCTGTGTGCAACTGTAAGTGGGGTGTGTGCCCACCCCAGCTGCCGCCGGGGTGGGGGTTCCTCTAGGAGCCAGCTAGTCCGACTTCAAGTCTAGCCCCTGGTCCACATCAGAGGTCACCTCCCGTCCCATCCTGAGGGACAGACAGGTCGCACTTTAGCATGGACAGCAGCAGAGGGGCCATCAACTCACTGGGGGACACTGGCCTGCTGCAGGGTTACAGTGACCAGACATGACCCAGGGAGGGAGTGCGCACACATGGACACGTGAGGTTCTCTCACAGACGCTCATACATGCCTACCACATACAGCATTCATACATAAACACCCACTCTCACACATACATGCACACACGGAGCATGTGCCCAGGAGCGAGGAATGTGATTTTGGGTCAGGTCTGAGGTGAGGGGGCCTCAGCGTGGGTTCTGAGCTCCCGTCCGGCCCCTTCCTCTGGCCCTGATGCTCCCAGCCCCTCACCTCCAGCTTCTCCGAGATGTAGTCGCACTCCGACATGAGCTGCGGGATGATCTCGCTCTGTTTCCGGAGATCTTTCAGCTCCTGGGCACGGAGGAAGAGGTGTGAAGCCCGTGGAGGTGCTCTGTGCCCGCCTCGGCAAAGAGGGAGGCCCCAGAGGCCAGAACACACACGACAAGCTGAGGAACAAGGGCTCTGATGGTCCCGCTGCGCAGGTGGGGACACTAAGGCTGAGAGGCCTGGGAAACCAGCCATGGACCTGCGTGGGACTTGGGGTGAGGCCCCACAACAGCGTGCTCGGTGCCTGCGCGGTGCTGCCCCGCTCAGGGCTCCTATGAGAGGCTGCCAGGCGAGCAGCCTGGGCTCAGAGCTCAGTGCCTGGATGCGCCGGCCATCTCCAAGTCCGCCTGGGCAGCTACAGCCTCTGCTCATGTGTGTCCCACACCTCTGTGGCCCTGGGCCTCGGCCGGATCACCCATCTCTCACCGTCTCCCGCCTCGCCCGGGACCCCCATCCCTCACCGTCTCTTTCTCCTGCAGCTCCGACTCCAGCGCCTCGATTCTCCTGTTGAGCTGGATGTTCCTCTCCTTCTCACGGTTGATCTCCCCACACTGCTCCTCCAACTCCTCGATCTTGGGGGACAAGAGTGAGCTAAGACCAGCCAGTGCTGTCGGGGCTTCCTCCTGACACTCAAACCAGCTGCCCTGTCCAGGCCGGTGTCCCGTCCAGCTAATCTCATACTGTCAGAGGACAGTAATGGCAACGGGTGTGTGTGAGAGAGAGCCCAGACAGGACCATGAGACTAGGTTTAAGGGTCTGCGACAAGCCGGGGCCCAATGTCCCCGAGTCTGTCTGCTTCCCGGAGCAACCGGTATCTCTGTCATCACATCCTGTGCGTGTCAAGAGGCAGAGCTGGCGGCCAAGGCATAGAGAAGCCTGCGGGACTGAGGCCGCCAGGAGAGGTGACAAGGAGGGGTCCCCACCTCACTTCTGTATCCCCACACCCCAAAAGGCCATGCAGCGCCAGAGGCCTCAGACCTTCATGGGGCTTCACTAGCCACCCCACAACTACCCCATCAACAGGGTCCAGCTGCAAATAGGTGGGTGCTCGGTGTCAAGGCCGAGTTCTAGCAGAAAAGGCCCAGCCCAGAGCTAAGGCGGGGCTCCATGGAGGTCACCACTGGACTCCAGAAAAGGCCCAGCACATGACTAAGGGGTCCTTGGAGGATACTGCTGGACCCAGGAAAGGCCCAGCCACGGCTACAAGGTGCCTCCTGGAGGATACTGCGGGGTCCCAGGTCCGCCCCGGTGGCCACCTTGCTGCGGAGCCGGTCGTTTCATCCCGACAGACGGAGGAACTGGCGCTTCCACTGCTCTGCGCTGGCCGCCGACTCCTGCAGTGCCGAGCTGAGCCGGGCGTTGCTCTCCCTCAGCGTCTGCAGCTCCACCTCCCACTTCTTCACATTGGCGGCACTGCGGGCAGGCAGGCGGTCACAGGTGAAGGCCACGGGCAGGGGAACCGACACTCCGGCCCCCTCGGAAACAGGTCCAGAGACAGGGCCGGGCCTCACCTCTGCGTCAGGGCGATCTTCAGCTTGTCGTTCTCAGAGCGCAGGTGTGAGTGCACGGGGCCAGGCTCCCGGGGGGCCTTCTCGTCATCCGTGCCGTTGATGCTGGAGGCCTGCACAGAGCATGGGCCCTCACACCCAGACTCCTGCCAAAGCAGATCCCTGCACTGGTCACTGCGAGGCTCGAGCAGGACGCGCCCACGGCCAGGCACTGTGAGCTGTGGGTGTGCAGGCCCCGCCCCACGGGACATGGGGCCGACCCAAAGCTCTCCTTCCCTGAGCTACTCAGGAACCAACAGCTCTCTGCTCTCCAGTGACCAACGTGGACAGGACCCAGTCTGGGGAACTTATGGCAGGACTGAGTATGGGGGTTCAGAAACAAAACAAATCCACAGGTAAAGCAGCACAGAACAGGCACACAGATGTCAGCCGCACAGAACAGGCGCCACGGACATCAGCCACATGATTCAGGGCCATAATGTCAGCCACCAGGTACAGGCACACTGATGTCAGCCACATGATACAGGTGCACCGACATCAGCTGCAAGATAGAGGGACACGGACGTCAGTGACACGTAAAGGACACTGACAGCTGCTTGGTGCAGGGACTGATATCAGCCGCACCAACATCAGTCACAGCACAGGTACACACGCCAGTCACACGGGACAGGCACAATGACGGCAGCCTCACGGGACAGGCACTCTGTGCAGCCTCATGGTGCAGGGGTGCTGACGTCAGACACATGTACAGGGGTGCTGGCGTCAGCTCCAAGGCACTTTCAAGGGAGACAGATATTAAAACCTAATAAAAGGGGCGGAGCGATAGCACAGTGGGGAGGGCGTTTGCCTTGCAGCGGCCAGCCCAGGTTCAATCCCGGCATCCCATATGATCCCCTGGGCACAGCCAGGAGTAATTCCCGAGTGCAGAGTCAGGAGTAACCCCTGAGCGTCACTAGTGTGACCCAAAAAGCAAAAAATAAATAAATAATGAAACCTAATAAAATCCGAGAGTGGAGCATACAGATACTACTACAAGGGAGAAACAGGGCACATTAGAAATTCTTTAGGCGATGGCCAGTCCGGACAGAATCAGGGTGGGAATGCACATGTCTCTCAGGTGATGATCGGGGTTGTTTAGAAACATCAGCCAGTTCCTGCCCACCCACACTGTTTGCCACCTCAGGAAAGCAGGCAGCTGCTTCAGCTGGGGCGACTGCCAGCTTTGGGGCACCAGGCACCTGCCCCGGGGGCCTCCTGCCGTGCTGGCACAGGGGGCAGTGGTGAGCAGCCCTGGTAGCACATGTGTCCACCCGTGTCAGGCACGTCCCACTCCTGCCACAGATGTGTCGCCCGTTGCACTGCCTTCAGTGGGGCTGCACAGGCATGCTGGGCAGTGGTTCAAGGACGCCCGGATTTGTGCCCCAGCACGGCGAGGTCCCCGAGCACCTCTGGGCATGCCCCAGGGCTGAGCCGCACTGGCCCGAGAATCGCGAGGGCTGGGGAGACGTTACGACAGGTGGCAGTTTGCTTTGCACAGGACCGGCCTGGGTTTGCTCTCACAAGCCCACCAGGAGTAAGCCCCCAGCACCATCAGGTGTGGCCCCCAAACAAAAAGAAACCAACCGCCAAGCATTGCTTGGGAGACCCCCTCTGGCACCCCGCTAAAGGCTGAATGAGGCTGCAGAGTGCCTCCGGGCAGGACCCCCAGCTCCGTCCCCACCGAGCCAGATGCATTCCGTGGACCGTGCGCTGACCTGCGAGTGGTCGCTTGAGGTCTCGAGCTTGTCCTGGGACTTGTCACGGGCGAGCTTGGCTGCTTCCCTCACCTCCTGGAATCTCTCTGCAAACTGAATGTGAAAAGAGTTTTCCCAACTCCATCCATGGCTTGTCCTCTGCAGTCGAACCACCCACCGTCCAAATCTGCAAGGAGAATCCTAAGGAGGAAATGACTTGGGGGACCGAGCCGTGGGAAAGCTGTCGGCTGAGCTCAGAGCCTGGCTGGTGAGTTCCGAGGACTCTGACGACTCGTTTACAGAAGACCCCCCCACCTCCTCCCTCCCAGCAGCCCCAGAAGGAATCTGCCCACACTTCACCAGCCCTTTTCAAGCGCTCTTACAAGTCAGTGCCACGAGAAACACAATCACCCAGAAAGCTAGGGCGAAGAGACTGCTCAAGGCCTTTAACACTTAAAAAGAAAGCCGGGGCCAGAGAGACAGCACAGCGGGGAGGGCATTTGCCTTGCATGCAGCCGGCCCAGGTTCAATCCCCAGCTCCCGTAAGGTCCCCAAGACCAAAAGGAGTGATGCCCTGAGCACCACAGGGTGTGGCCCCAAAACAAAAATAAAAATTAAAAATAAAGCATTAAAAATATTAAAAATAAAAAAATAGAGCTGCTACTGGCTCTCCCCGTGCCCAGCCGGTCATGAAGCGCCCGGGAGGGGATGGCAGGTTCTAGCCCTGGCCCGCCACCCCAGCAGAGCCTCACAACAAGCCAGACCCCCACTCCATGAAGGCCTCCATTTTCCATACCGGACTTCCCCCTCGTCAGAACTCCACCCAGCAGACCAGCCTATCACAGCCCGGCTCACCGAGATCCACCCTGCAGCAGTCTTTTTTAATCCAGCCCAGGTTCTAGCCCTGGCCACCCCAGCAGAGCCTCACAACAAGCCAGACGACCCCCACTCCATGAGGGCCTCCATTTTCCACATCTGGACTTCCCTCTCGTCAGAACTCCACCCAGCAGACCAGCCTATCACAGCCCGGCTCATCAAGATCCACCCTGCAGCAGTCTTTTTTTAATCCAGCCCAGGTATGCTGATCCAGAGACTCATAGACATGGGGCAGAGCTGCTACTGGCTCTCCCTGTGCCCAGCCACTCATGAGGCGCCCGGGAGGAATGGCAGGTTCTAGCCCTGGCCCGCCACCCCAGCAGAGCCTCACAACAAGCCAGAACCCCCACTCCATGAGGGCCTCCATTTTCCACATCTGGACTTCCCCCTCGTCAGAACTCCACCCAGCAGACCAGCCTATCACAGCCCGGCTTGTGTGGCCGCTTGGGCCACGCGGTTCATCAATAAATACTGGATTTCGAGATGACTATAAGAGTATGTTACCCGCACGGCAGAGCCTGGCAAGCTACCCGTGTCGTATTTGATATGCCAGATACCAGTAACAATTATAGACCTCATTCCCATGACCTGATGGAATGGTTTGAGGCTCTTTATGTTCCTGGAGCAAGCAGGTGCCCTTGGGCTCTACTTGCATGAGATAGGTCATATGGAGATGTTACTGGTGCCCGCTCGAGCAAATCGATGATGAACGGGAAGACAGTGAAGACAGACAGTGATAAAGCAAAAGCTGGGACACAGGTTGGTGGGGGAATGCATGCTTCCATGCACGCAGCCAGGGTTTGAGTACTGGCACCCCAATAGCCCAGACCAACATGGAAACCGTGGCCTGCAGCCTAGGACTGATGCAGCTCTGAGCAGGCCGAGCCTCGGCGTGGCGCTGCAGTGGCAGTGGCGCCACGGGCCACTCTGGGTGCCAGCAAGGAATCACCATGACTTACAAACTGGGTGATGTGGTGCTCAGGTGCCCGTTTTTGATTTATTTATTTTGGTTTCGGGGCCACACTTAAGGGTGCTCAGGAGTTACTCCTGGCTCTGTACTCAGGAATTACTCTTGGTAGTGCTGACTCAGGGACCACGTGGGACGTCTGTGGGAAATCTGTGTGTAAGGCAAGTGCCCCACCAGCTGTTTTACACGGCAGAGCCCAGGTGCCCCCAGGCAATTATCTTTAATTATCTAATTTAATTAGATAAATTATTATTTATCTTTTTTCTTTTATTGGGGGTCACACTCAGAGGGTCATGTTCAGAGGTTACTCCTGTTCTGCACTCAGGAATTACTCCTGGTGGTGCTTGGGGGCCCTATGGTTGCTGGGGACCAAACCGGGTCGGCATGCAAGGCCAACGCCCTTCCTGCTGTGCTGTCGCTCCGGCCCCAGCTGCCCCCTTTAGAGAGAAGTGTTCAGGTGTGCTGGGGCAGGGGCACTGGCTTGGCCTGGGGTTGACCCCTGGTACCACCAAGCCAGGAGTGACCGAAACACTGAGAAAATCTCACTTCTAAAATGTAGAGCCCAGGGGCCGGAGGGATAGTCCAGCGGGTAGGGCGTTTGCCTTGCATCGGCGGCCGGCTTGTGCCGGCCCAGGTTCGATCCCTGGCATCCCATATGGTCCCCCGAGCACCGCCAGGAGTAATTCCTGAGTGCAGAGCCAGGAGCAACCCCTGAGCATTGCCGGGTGTGACCCAAAAAAAAAAAAAAAAAAAAAAAAAAAAAAAAAAGAAATAAAATGTAGAGCCCAGGCGGAGCGATAGCCCAGCGGGTAGGCGTTTGCCTTGCACACGGCGGCCCATGCTGACCTGGGTTCGATCCTTGGCATCCCATATGGTCCCCTGACCACCGCCAGGAGTAATTCCTGAGTGCAGAGCCAGGAGAAACCCCTGAGCATTGCCGGGTGTGACCCAAAAAAAGTGGAAAAAAAAATGTAGAGCCCGTCATTGGCAGCTGGACAGATGGAGAGCCGCAGCAGCAGGTGAACGCTGAGCCGGGGCTGTGTGTGCTGGGCTGTGGGGGCTACGGGGGGGGGTGGCACAGGCACGTGTCCAGTACTGCAGCCACACCCCGGCCCCCGCTCTACTTTCTGGCATTGTTTCGGTAGTTCTGTAATAACAGCGATGCGAAACCCCCAGGCAATCCCGTCAATCATGAGCAAATCCACTGCTGGCGCAGAGAACGTTCTGTGATGGATCCTGCAGCAGTGCAGAGCCAGCGCTGGCCAAGCCTGGTTGCCGAGAAACAAAGAGCCACCGGGCCGCAGGGGGCCGCGGGCAGCTGCTGCCGTCCCAGCAGTGTCCACGTCCGGCTCCATGCCGGGGACACTGTCAAGTGGCTCATGCCAGGGACGGAGCAGCCAGGTCCAAGTTGAGAAGGCGGCCTCCGGTTCAGGCTGTGACCACATGCTGCCCAGGGAGAGAGCCACAGCCCCCCGGGGGCCGACCTCGGGTCCCCACTGAAGCTCAGGCCAGCAGAGACAAGGCCCCACCCCATCTGCTCCTCAGGGGCAGGGCTGAGCCTTCCCTTTGGGCACTGGTGCCACCCCAGCAGAAAGAAGGCACAGGGGCCACGCCCGGTGGTGCTCAGGGGCTTACTCCTGTACTCAGGGACCACTCATGGTGGTGAGTGGGGGATCATATATGATGTCGGGGGTAGAGCTGGGATTGGCCACGTGCAAGGCAAGTGCCTACCCCCTGGACCATCTCTCCAGCGCACACACACACACACACACACACACACAGACGCTTTACCCCACCCCAACCCCGGAAGACACCACAGCTCTGGGAGGGGCTGGGCTGCAGTGGGGGAGCGGCTCTGCCCCAGCTCTCTGATCCCCACATTCCCGGGGGCTCCGATGAGACTGTACAGGCACCTTTACTTGGAGGAAGGTTGTGGAAGACAATTCTGTACCGGACACTTTGGGCCCAGTGTCAGTCAAATGTGACTTACAGACTACCGCCACCCCAACACATGCAGGAGGTGGCGCCCCGAGCACCTCAGCCCTCTGCCCAGTTCTGGAACCAAAGGTTGCAGGAGCCCATCGCCGGGCGCCATCGCCCTCATAACTGCAAACTAGCTGGGAATGTCAGTGGCCCAGCGAGTGCGCAGCCATTTGCCACCACACACAGCCCAGGCGCTGCTCCCGCACTCGGTGAAAGCGCCCTCTCGAAGTGGGACACCACCAAGTGGGTGGGCGGGAGGGGACGGGCATTCTTCCAGCTGAGGACAAAGCCTTCTCGCCGAGGCACTTCTCCTGGGCCCCTCCTGCTGGCCCGCGGCTCCTGTCCTGCCATCAGGACATGGTGGCACTCTGCTCAGAAGGAAGCGTCAAGGACTTAATAATGGTCAGCTCCTGACAGCCAGTGACCTCTGGCTAAAGCTCCCGGAGGGCCAGTTCACTCCTGCTGACAGAATCAAACAAAAGTTCACAGGCCGGATGATGGCACAGTGGGGAGGGCATTGGCCTTGTACATGGCTGACCTGGGCGTGACCAGCACTCCATGTGGGTTTCCTGAGCGCACCTGTAGTGCTCCCTGAGCACAGAGGCAGGAGTAAGCCCCGAGAACTGCTGGGTGTGGCCCCCAAACCAAAAAACCAAACAAAAGGCACTCAGGTTCTGCACTCAGGAATTACTCCTGGTGGTGCTTGGGGCCCTATGGATGCTGGGGATCAAACCTGGGTCGGTGGCATGCAAGGCCGACGCCCTTCCTGCTTGTGCTTGGGAAGCGGTACAGGTGCACTTCGCTTGGCCTGGGGTAGACCCCTGGTACCACCAAGCCAGGAGTGACCAAACACTGATAAAAAAAAAACTCACTTCAAAAATGAAACACTGGGGCTAGAGTGATAGCACAGCGGGTAGGGCATTTGCCTTGCATGCGGCCAACCCGGGTTCGATCCCCAGCATCCCATATGGTCCCCCGAGCAACACCAGGAGTTAATTCCTGAGTGCAGAGCCAGGAGAAACCCCCTGAGCATTGCCGGGTGACCCAAAAAACAAAAAAAACAAAAAAACAAAAAAGAAACACCGAGGGCGGAGCGATAGCCCAGTGGGTAGGGTGTTTGCCTTGCACACGGCCGGCCTGTGCCAGTCCGGGTTCGATCCCCAGTGTTCCATATGGTCCCCCGAGCACTGCCAGGAGTAATTCCTGAGTGCAGAGCCAGGAGTAACCCCTGATCACTGCCGGGTGTGACCCAAAAATAAATAAATAAATAAACACATAAACAAATAAATACATAAAATGAAACAAACTTGTTGGGACAGGATTAGCTATTCTGGGAGTTTTGTTGTTTTCGCACTCACAGCTTAATCTATTTAAGCCAAGTTCATTCTAATGAGAGCTCTCTTCTATGTAAACACTGCTAGTAGGTGTGGCAGTTACAGAAGTCACCTTGACTGAATAACTTCTGACTTATACATCCACTAAGACTTCTATGTTTTCTAGATTGGGCACAGCTCCTCTTTGTACCCACTGCACCCAGTGTGGGACAGTTAGAATTTACCAGGAGACTACCACCCTGGCTACGCTGAGACTACAGGAAGACTGTAGGAAGGATCATACTAGTTTGCTCTAAGCAGGCAAGTGTGACCCTTTCAGTACAGGAGAACAAGATACTCAGAATCACCCTGGTGCAGATAATAAGAAGGACCTTGTGGGTACCATCTAGATTACATGAAGCTCATGAAGTTAAGATGTATTACTTTATACCAGCCCCCCTCTCTCCAGTGTTTTACATAAGAGATAATCTCAGAAGAAGAGATTAGTCCTTGGTGTAACTTTTATTTATACCTACAATAGGGTGTGGCACTGCCCTTCTACATTAGTTTAGGGTTCTTTGTTGACACGACCCTCCCTGGATTACTTTGGTGTATATAAGGGGACTGACTGCTACTTGCTCTCCCTGTGCCCAGCTGCTCACGAGGCGCCTGGGGGATGGCAGGTTCTAACCCTGGCCCGCCACCCCAGCAAAGCTGCACAACAAGTCAGATGAACCCCCCCACTCCATTGGGCCGCCATTTTCCACATACAGACTTCCCTCTCATCAGAACTCCACCCATCGACAGCCTATCACAGCCCGTCTCGCGGCCGCTTGTGGGCCGGCGGGTCATCTATAAATGCTATATTTAGAGGTGACTACAAGGGTATGCCACCTGCATAGCAAGCCTGGCAAGCTGCCCTGTTTTATTTGATATGCCAAATACCAGTAACAATTATATTAGTTCATTCCCATGACCTAATATAATGGTTTGAGGCTCTTTATGTTCCTGGAGTGAGCAGATGCCCTTGGGCTCTACTAGCATGAGACAGTGTTGGAGGACATGTTTAGCTAATCTGGGAGTTTTGTTGTTTTGCTCACCCCAGCTTAATCTTATTTAAGCCAATGTTCATTCTAATGAGATCTCTCTCAGTAAACACTACTAGAGGGTGTGGCAGTTACAGAAGTCACCTTGATTGAATAACTTCTGACTTATACACTACTAAGACTCTATGTTTTCTAGATTGGGCACAGCTCCTCTTTATACCCACTGCACCCAACGTGGGACAGTTAGAATTTACCAGGAGACTACCACCCGGCTACGCTGAGATAAAGGAAGACTATAGGAAGGATTAACTAGTTTGCTCTAAGCAGGCGAGTATACCCTTCAGTACAAAACAAGATACTCAGAATCACCCTGGTGCAGATAATAATAAGGGCCTTGTGGGTACCACAGATTACGAAGCCAGATTAAGATGTATTACTTTATATCAGCCCCTCTTCAGTGTTTACTAAGAGATAATCCGGGATTAGTCCTTGGTAACCTTTGTTTATACCTACAATAGGGGTGTGGCTACACTCTGTTTAGGGTTCTTTGTTGGCATGACAACCCTATTGGATTACTTGGTGTATATAAGGGGCTGACTTGAGGCCCCACCCGCCTTTGGTTCAGCCTTCAGCTGGCCCGGCTTCTTTGGCTTTGGCTTTGCTTTGGCCTTTGCTCCATCTCAGGCTGAAGAGCTTTGTACTATTAAAAGCCATTTTGGAACTGCACGGCCGTGAGTCATCCGCGCCGGAAGAACCTGTTGTCGGGCCCCCCCAGAAGGACATATGGAGATGTTACTGGTGCCTGCTCTAGCAAACAGATGATCAACGGGAGAATAGTGATAGTGATAGTGACTTGAGGCCCCTTAGGCTTTGGGCCTTTTAGCTTTCGGCTTTTTGGCTCCTGTGGCTTTTGGCTCCTCAGCCTTTTGCTTTTGGCTTTTGGCTTTTTGCTCTTTGGCCTTTTGCTCCTTCTTCTGGGTAGGACTCATCTCAGGTGAGATCCTCTCTCTTTGGTGGGAGACTTAGGCTCTTTTGTATGGTCTAAGTTCGGACCAGAGCTAGAGTTTGTTCATTATATTGGATTCCTGTGGAAGAGCTTTTGTACTATTAAAAGCCTTTTTGGAACTGCGCCAGACTCGTGAGTTTTCATCTGTTCCCCCAGCATCCCCAGAGGTAGAAGAGAACTTCTGTCCCGACACTGTCGGGGATCCCGCGGCATTCCCTGACAAACACTGAAAAAAAATTTTCACTTCTAAAATGTAGAGCCCAGGGCGGAGCAATAGCCCAGCGGGTAGGGCGTTTGCCTTGCACGTGGCCGGCCTGTGCCGGCCGGGTTCGATCCCGGCGTCCCCATATGGTCCCCCGCGCACTGCCAGGAGTGATTCCTGAGTGCAGAGCCAGGGGTAACCCCTGAGCATTGCCGGGTGTGACCCAAAAAAGCAAAAAATAAATAAATAAATAAAATAAAAAATAAAATGTAGAGCCCATCATTGGCAGATGAACAGATGGAGAGACCCACGTTCCCAGGATCTCTGATGAATCGAATGTCCAAACTTGTACCGAGAGGGAGACACTCACACGAGTGTCCAGCCGGACTCCATGAAAAAAAAAAAAAACTGCTAAAGGGGCCGGAGGCGATAGCACAGCAGGTAGGGTGTTTGCCTTGCACGCGGGTCGGCCCAGGTTCGATCCTCGGCATCCCATATGGCTCCGAGCACCGCCAGAAGTAATTCCTGAGTGCAGAGCCAGGAGTAACCCCCTGAGCATTGCAGGCCGTGACCCAAAAAAGCAAAACAAAACAAAACAAAAAAAAGCTAAAGAGGAAAGTGGAAAATATTCCCACCTGGGTTGGGGCAGAGCCCCCTGGGGAAGGCGCTCAGAGGAAGGCGCATGCGCAGACAGGAAGCACAGCTATGAAAACCCACAAGAAAAGGTCTAGGGTTACAAAGCGCAAATACAAGCAGTGAGCGCCTCGCGGATAAGCCCCCGGCCCCTCTGGAAATGAACACGGGAACAGGGAGGCACACTCTGCTACATTAACGCCCGCTGTGAGCAAGGACAATGGCCGGGCTGGCAGCTATTTCCGGAGCGTGGTGCAGGGTACAGCCCCGCTGAGAAGCAATTTGGAAACGCGGATCTCAGTGAAAAGAGCGTCTCTCCCCCACTGACCTGGCAACAGCATGTCTGGGAAACCGTGCTAAGAAATAATTGAGACTGAAAATATCGGCGTTCGCAGTCGAGATGCTGGTGGCAAAGCGGTGGGCAGGGGATGGAGCACTGTCCCCAGCGGCCTCCCAGTGCCGGAAGAGAATCACTGCGCGCTGGGAGCTGCCAAAGCGGCTCTGACGGAGGGAGGGCGCCGCCCGCAGGGTCCGTGCCACCAGGCTGCTCTTTGCCACAGATGCCAGAGGAGCACCTAGAGGCGCTGGTGACACCCACTCTGGCCTGTCCCAGAGCCCAGTGCGACAGGAGGACCCTCGCTGTCTCTGTGGGTGACCAGCCATGCCCCTGGTATGGGCAGAGCCTCGGGACTCCTGGTAATGAAACCAGCACACACCAGCCCCGTGGCCTCCCCGCACACACCAGCCCCGTGGCCTCCGCCCCAGGCCCTGTCCTGCTGCAGTGACACCCCGAGTCCATTCACGAGTCCCTGCAGCTGGACATGCGGGCTGCTTCTGCGTTTATGAATGAGGCTGCAAGGAAGTCCCTTCCCTGTGGCCTGTCACATGCACCCCCAGAACCCCAGAGCGGGGCGGAGCGATAGCCCAGCGGGTAGGGCGTTTGCCTTGCGCGCGGCCGGCCCATGCCAGCCCAGGTTCGATCCCCGGCATCCCATATGGTCCCCGAGCACTGCCAGGAGTAATTCCTGAGTGCAGAGCCAGGGTAACCCCTGAGCATCGCCGGGTGTGACCCCCAAAAAAAAAGCAAAAAAAAAGAACCCCAGAGCGGTGGCGTGGGACATGGTATTCCGAGTCCCTAAACTGTGGTCCCTGGCGGTATAGCTCCGAGTCCTTCTGAACCATGGACCCTGGCGTGACATCCCTGAACCTCAGGTCTGCGGCCTGTAGTGTGGCAGTCTCTAGCCTGCAACCGTGGGCCCGCACTTGCGTCCCGGGAGACACAGCACCTTCGTCAGCTGCTGCTCTGAAGAGAAGCCGAGGCCGAACACGGTGTTGGCTCTGCTGTCAGCCCACTGCCCAAACTTCTGCGACGTTTTGGTGAAGGTCATATTGGGAGAGATTGTGCTGTTTATGATCACCTGCAGAAACAGCCCAAAGGACATAAATCAGGCGCTGAATCAGCCACCAGCGCAACCTTGCAAAGTTTTGTGGTGGCCAAGTTATACCACAGGCAGCTCAGTTTTCCTCTGCTTGACAACCCCCTTGCTATTCTACATGTACCCACACACTGTCCCACACAGCCACATACACAGCCCCATGTCCACACAGCCCCACGCTGTCCACACGGCCCCACGCTGTCCACACTGCACGCTGTCCCTACGGCCCCCGCTGTCCACCGGCCCACGCTGTCCACACGGCCCCACGCTCGCCACGACCCACGCTGTCCACACGCCTGGCCCCGCTGTCCGCTTACGACCCCCACGCTGTCCATACGGCCCCACTGAGCTGTCCGCTGACCCCACGCTATCCACGCGACCCCACGCTGTCCATACGGCCCCATGTCCACAAGGCCCCACAGTGTCCACACATTACGCTGTCCACACCCCACGCTGTCCACTGCATTACGCTGTCCACCGGACCCCACGCTGTCCACCGGCCCCACGCTGTCCACCGGCCCACGCTGTCCCATGTACCCTGTCCGCCTGACCCCACGCTATCCATACGGCCCCCGCTGTCCACACGGCCCCACGCTGTCCACATGGCTCCACGCTGTCCACACGGCCCCATGCTGTCCACACGGCCCCCACGCTGTCCACACGGCCCCATACTGGTCCCCCCAATGCCTATTTACTCAGCTCCCGATCTGAACCCGGGGGAGCCGCGGCCTGACTTCCCAGAGTCGGGAGTCCACACCCTGCCCTGCTGGTTCTCTGCAGTCACCCCGTTGCTCAGCCCAGGCCTCCCTCAGCAGCGTGCGCTGAGGGCAGACCTGCTCTCGGTCGCAGCCCTGTGCTTCCCGGCACTGGCTCATCCGATGGAAGGATGCAGCACCTCCAGGGTGGAGGCCAGGGGAGGCCAGTCTCCAACCCGACCACAGCACCAGAAAGGCGCACGGAGGGATCTGGGGCAAACTGGCGGCGCCCTGAGATCCCCAGGAGGTAAAAGTATTGCTTCAGACTGGAACCCCTCAAGCACAAAGGGGCCTGCTGTGAGAGGGCACTGCTCACACCTCCGCTGGCCTGTGGTCTACGTGACCGCAGCATGTGACCTGTGGTCTGTGGCCTGTGGTCGGTGGCCTGTGATCATGGCCTGTGACTGTGGCCTGCGACCTAAAGCCCCACCAGCAGGGGCCCCTGGCCGAGCCCACAGACCAGCTGCTGTCTGGGGCAGTGGGCACGGAGACCTCTACTGCGACCAGGGTCTCCACAGAGAACACAACAGCCCCCGTAAGCTCCAGTCCCTTGCTACTACTGAGCGAGAGGCCGAGGGCAGGATGGGCAGAGGGAGGAGAGTGACCAGCAGAGCTGCCAGCACCAGGGCCCTGCGGTAGAGCTCCACACACAAGGGTGGCGGTGCCTGACTGACTGAGCGACTCTGCATCTCCCAGGTCTCAGCCCAATGACAGAGAAGGAAGCTGCAGGGGGTGTGGCTGCCCCCAGCAGAGTCAGCCCGGACATGCCCAGGGCATGTGTGGAAATGGCCAGCAGGGCGAGGCAGACTTGAGAGAGAAAGGAAACATCAAGTCTGGGTCCATCTGGGTCCACTTTCTCCTGCGCCCTTGCAAATGTGGTGGCATTTCAGTGGGTCCCCGCTCTGCGCTGTCGACCCCAGCATCCCAGCACTGGCATGACCTGGCGTGATCTCTGCGCTGTGTCGACCCCAGCATCCCAGCACCGGGCATGACCTGGCATGATCTCTGCGCTGTGTCGACCCTTGGTACCTCAGCACTGGGCATGACCTGGTGTGATCTCTGAGCTCAGGGACCACATGGGATGCCAGAGGTCACCCCCGGGTGAGCTGAGTGCAAGGTGGGTGTTCTACCCCCATACTATCGTCCTTCCCTCTGCTGCAATTACCCAGGAGTCAGGACAGCGGGGCGGGCGTTTGCCTTGCATACAGCCAAGCCAGGCTCGATTCTTGGCATCCCGTATGGTTCCCGAGCCCTGCCAGGAACAGTCCCTGACCACAGAGCTAGGAGGAAGCCCTGAACACTGCTGTGTGTGGGCCTGAAACAAAACAAAACAAAAAAGTTCGAAGACTCCAAAAACACAACAAAATAAAACCAAGGTAAGCAAAAAGCAAGAGCGATCTACTAAATGTCCACACTAGGGGGCAGGGCGTGTCCCCCTCTCAGACAGGGAGCAGGTGGAGGCAGTACCTTGGCTCCGTCCACGCTGATGATCCGGTAGCTGTTCCTGGTGGCATCATAGAAGAAGGAGACAGTGACAGCCTGCTTGCTGGCGGGCACCCAGTTCTTCTTGGTGCTGGGATCGATCTGGAAGACGTGGGCGCGGGTGGTGAAAATGGGCTGCTCTCTGCAGGGAGGCAGGAGAGGGCATGTGAGTGCACAGCACGGACCCCCCACCCCGCGACCCGCTGACCCCAGAGGCACCATCCAGGCTCAAGAAGCTGGTGGGCGCGGTACAGATGCCAGGAGCAGTGCTGGAGGGCAAAGCCAGAGGCTCCGGCATCTAGCCAGGGGGCCACTTGGCTTAAAGCACCAAGTTCCCACCCGAGGGTCTGCGTCCCCGTCAAGAGTCTTTCTCACTTCCTTGTGTTCATGCCACACCCAGCAGTGCTCAGGGCTTGCGCCTGGCCCTGCACTCAGGGAACACCCCAGCGGGGCTCGGGGGCCATTCGGGTGCTGGGGACTGAATCTGGGCTGGCCACGAGCACGCCAAGTGCCCTCTCCTCTGTGCTATCGCCGTGGCTCCCTCTCCCAGGGGCTAACACCTTGACAGCACTTTTACAGGGAAACCTGAACTCAAGGAGTCACCAAGCCAGACTCCAGGCCCAGAGAAGGAGTTTTGTTGGAAGCCACCATGTCACCAGCTGTGGTTTGTGACACTGTACGCGGGCCACAAGGAAAATCTCCCAGAGGCCAAGTGGGCTGTGGATGGTCTCTCGACCGCCCCAGAGTTCTGGAAAGCAGCTCCCAAGTCTGAAGGAGGGGCAGGTGCAGGCGCAAGGGCGGGTGAGCCAGTTCCTGGGAGAGCGTGAGGGAGCTCCCGCGCAGGCAACACAGAAGCGTGGGGCTCCCTGCCCAGCCCCCTAATTTCATCCTGCCTTCCCGGGTGCTCCGGGCTCCGGGAGTGCATTTCAAACCCACTCCCTGGCCGGCCTGGGCGCTTTAAATAGAAAGCAGATGTTCTGGGCTGGCAAGGCGCTGGCTCAGGCAGACAATGTAACCCAGAGTTCCCCGCACGGTCTCTGCCGGGCGGAACAAACACTTACGAGCCTGACAGTAATTGTCCCCCAGAATAGTTAGACCCCGCGCCACATATGTGCGTCTGGAACATGAGAGCCACATCGCGGGGACGGCTCCTGCGCTGAGTGATTTCTGGCTCAGCGTGAAGTGCGTCTGCGAAGAACTGGCAAGACTGCTCTTGGCACGGGAGAAGGGGACTCTGCCGCCATCCGCCCGGTCCCCAACCTGCAGCTCAGCCCTGGGCCCGCCACACGGAACCTAGGAGCCGCAGCAGCCACCGCCCAGCTCATCCGGGACCACCCTCCTGCCCCGAGCTCCTAAGCCCCCTTCCAGGGGGCAGGGACGCCCCCCTGCCGCCATGGCTCTGAGGCTGCAGAGCTGGGCGTGGGGCTACGCGCTCTGTGGCAGGACAGCCCCCACAGCGGTCAGCCCAAACGCTGCAATGTGGACACGGTGGCAGGGAGCCGGCAGGGATGGCCCCTTTCTTAGCGCCCCACGTTAAGGGCAAAGGGGACGCGTGAGGGGCTGAGCAGGGAAGATAGTTGTGGGGGCTCGCAGCACCGGATGGGCTGACAAGTGCCCAGAGAGGCCAGCCAGGCTGGGCGCCTGCACCCGGGGACACGTGTGTGCAGGGCTGCACGTCCTCGGGCTCACGGCAGCAGGACAGGCCTTTCTCCTAGCGCCCAGTGTCAAGGGCAAAGGCGGAGGACAGGTATAGGGGCTCCTCGGTGCCGGGGCGGGCAGACATTTACAGGAATACGCCAGCCTGAGGGCAGGCAGGGCGTCCACCCAAGAGCCCTTCCAAAGGCAGCTCTGTCTTTGCAGGGTGACCTAGGTAGCAGCTCTGGGACACTTATAGTGACACTGGGGGAGGGCTGAGGGGCAGCAGCAGCTGGGGACAGGACACGGGCAGCTCCCTCTGCAGAGCAGCGTCCTGCCTCAACATGGCGCCCGGCTGGCAGGCGGCTGGGTGGGCCATGGGGCCTGTGCCCGGCTCTCCGTGGAGTGTCCAACTGCACACATCCGCAGCTTCACGTGCTGTCTCCTGGGGACACCCCAGCCCAGGGCTCCCCTCACTCGTCTCCCTCCCTGCAGCCCACGCCAGCCACAGACCCCCGTCCACATCAGCCACGGATCCTGCCCAAGTTTCCCACCCTGTAGGACATATCAGTCATCCGAGCCTGGCAGAGAGCAGGCAGCAAGAACACGTCTGCAGAGCGGCGCAACTTATTTGGATAAAGCAGGTTTCTCCGGCCGCGCGCCCACCGAGGGAGACGGGGGCGTGCAAGGGGCACTTGTGAGTCAGGTCCCGTGGCGTGTCCAATACAGAGAGTGCCTGCGACCATGACAGTGAGAAGGAGCCTGGTGCCGCTGGCTGTGGGGGCATACGGGCTCAGGTGTCTCCAGGCACTGGGAGAGTGGGCTTGGGAAGGGCAGACCAGTCGCCAGGACCCCCCAATCTCTGGCAGGCCGAGCACACACAGCTGGGCCTGGAGAGGGAGACCCACAGGCCAGTGAGCCGGACCAGTTCCCTGAGGGCCTTGGCCATTATTCTTTTTCAGAGGCCCCCTGTGCTATCCCTGCAGGGTGGGGTGGGGTCTGGGGCAGGGATTCTGGCCCCCTGGCCGTGTTTCTCAGGCTCGCCCCCCCACTGGACACCGGACACACCTGGCGCCCATCAAGGCGGCCCTTTCATTTCCCAGCCTGCCCTGCTGAGCAGCTTCCTGGACAGACTGACCTCAGACGCCAGCGGGTTTGCGAGAGTCAGACGGAGATTAACTGGGATTTCCAGTACCCGGAAGCGCTAAGTCAATACCTTCACACAATGGTGCTCTCTGTGCCTGCTTATAAACAACAGCTCCAGCCTGACCGGGTGCCCTGCGGCTGGCCACTCCCGGCGTCCGTCTACCACTGCTCCGGGCACCGGGCCAGACCCAGGAACAGCCTCTGCCCTGGCTCTGCTGTGGAGCTGGGAACCGCCTCAGTCCCTGCAGCTGGGCTGCGGTACCCAGACAGCGCCTCCGGGCCGCTGAAAGCCAGAGGGCACTTCTCGTCCTCCCTCAGGAGGCCCAGCTGGCCGAGGGCCCCGTCCCTGCCTCAAGGTCCCTGGAAACTGGCTCCTCATCCCTCCCACCCCCTGCTGCAGGACAGTGGCAGCGTGGGCCCCACTGGCACACAGGTGCTGCCGGAACGGTTCTTGACCTCACATGCAAGGCAAGTGCTCCCAGCAAAGGCCACCTCGGATGCCCAGGGCACCTCGGATTTAGTTTGTTTTTTGTTTTTGTTTTGTTGTCATTTGTCTTTTCGAGGTCACAGCCGGCAGAGCTCAGGGATAATTCCTGGCGGAGCTCAGGGCTATGGGATGCCGGGATCAAACTTCGGGGCAGCCGCGTGTAAGGCAAACACCCTCCCCCATTATCCTATTGCTCGGGGCGTGTTCAGAAATTCTGGGGCTGGGACTGTTGTTTGTTTGGGGGGCCACACCCAGCAGTGCGGGGACTGAGCCAGGACTCCAGGTGCGCCAAGGCCATAACCTAGTCTGAGCCGTGTCCACGGCCCCCGATGTCCCCGGACACGGTCCTGGTTCTCGCGGACACCTGCTGGGCGGGACCTGCCCACCTGCTGGGCCCATTCAGCTGCTCCTTCTGCTGACAAGTGCGGCACCGTGTCAGGGCGAGCACCTGTCTCGTCACAGCACCAGCCACTATCCTGCTTTCCTGGCGCAGGGTGAGGCCCCAGGACCTTCGACTGGGGCCCAGTGCCCGTTACATTGGGCTCTGGACCTGGTGGCTCAGGGAGAGGCACTCTGGGCTCTCCCGGGCAGCCTGTGCCCTTCCAGGGTCCGAGTACTCACACTCGTCTCCCTGCTCTGCTTGGCCTCAGTGGAGCCACACCATAACATACTAATCTTCGTGTCCATGGGACAAGGGTGCTGAATCCTCTAGCTGAGGGGCTCCACGGGCCTCGTGGCAGGGGCCCCGAGTCCCCGGTGTCCTGGCCGTCCTCTCGTCACCTCACCTGCACACACACATGCTTGCCCGCGCCCCAAGCCCCTGCACAGCCCCCTGAGGGGCCCCACTCTGCAGGATCCCGGCAGCAGTGACCTGCTCTCCGTGGAGCGAACCAAGCCTCAAGGCTGACCCTGAACTGGGCTGGCCGGCAACACCCTTCAGAGGCTCAGCAGTGAGGGAACCTTTTTACTCAAAAGCAAAACCTGCACCATCCATCCCAGTTTCACAAAAGCTCGAGTTTAAAAATAAACACGGTGTGCAAAGGGGCACAAAAATAGCCTGCAAAGCCTAGGTCGGTGGCTGCGGGCTCGAGGCTCGGCCAGCCCCGGTCACAGAGGCGAGACCGGCCAGGCACCAGGGGACCTTGTACCTCGAGCTGTGCCAGATTAGCTCGGACCTGCTCACACGACCTCAGGGGCCTGCCCGCTGGGGCAATCCACACGGAGCCAAGTCAGGGACCGTGGCGGACTCTGTCTCCACAGAGGGACGGCCACAGGGCTTCCTCCTGTGACTCCTGGACGGACCAGCACCACCTCTGAGCTCTGCTGTCCCCTGGCTCCACGTGCTGGACACCAGCCTTCCAGCACCTGCAGCTCGGCCCAGGAGAGGGGGACTCCCCAATCCTCTCCGATGGCGTCCATGTTTATGGATCGGCCCGGCTTCCTCCGTGGGCCAAGTGTTGGGAACATTTAAAATTCACAGGAGAAGCCAAAGAGAGGCTTTTATAGCTCCCTCCCTGGAAGCAAGTGCCAGAGCTTTCAATTAGGCAGTGGGACTCAGACGGTTCCACCCTCCGTGAAGCCTGGCTGCTGAAAGTGTGCGAGGGTCCAGCCGATCCGCTCCCTCCCGTCTCTGGCCAGGTTGCTGCACGTACATGGTGGGGAGAGGGGCGGGAATGCGGAGGGGGCTGTCCCCTGGGGTGGCGCCAGCAAGGAAGGTGCTTCTCTTCTGGGCACTCCCCAGGGTCTGGACACTGGGCCAGGAGGACAGCACAGGGCCCCTCCTCCCACTGCCGAGGACTTCCAGGCTGCAGACCATGAGAGCCACCACATGCCGCCAGGGGCGATTCCAGGACCAAAGTGGCTCCCAGCCCTCGGGGTCAGTGGAGGCCCCTACAGTGACCGTGGCTTTAAGGCGCAGTGGGGCTTCCAGGAAATATGTCCAGTGCTCTGAGGGGTCTCAGCGGTCCAGGATTCCGCTGAAAATCTGGTTTACAGGACCTGAGAGATAATAGTGTGTGTGTGTGTGTGTGTGTGCGTGCGTGTGCGTGCATGTGCTTTGCATGTGGCAGCCCCGGGTTCGATCTCTGGCACTGCATATGGTTGCCCGGGCCCCCCGCCAGGCAGATACCTGAGCGCAGAGCCAGGAGTAAGCTCTGAGCATCAACGGGTGTGGCCCCCAAAACAAACAAGAACATCTGGTAACAAGGCGTCCCCCTCCCCGCCTGGCGCCCCAGGCGGCTGGAGGGGCGGTTTCATAGGCCCCTGAGCGCAGCGGCTGAGCCCCCCACTCTGAGAACTGCTCTGGCCCCCCACCCTTGAGTCCTGCTCTTGCTGTGCATAAGCTTGGGGGCCCAGAGAGAAGCGAAGCAGTCTCTCCCCTGCCCTCTCAGCACGCCCCACCCCGGCTCGGGGCCTGGTTGGCAAGAGCTGGACAGGCCCCCGGGCAGACATGTCCCCACACTGAGGCCCTCAGCGGCCTAAGCGCCCAGCCCACACCCATTCGGCCAGGGTACCGCCAGGTTCTCTGACCAAACTTCTGCTGCCTCAGCCACAAGCCGGTCTTTCCGGTAGGCCTGGCCCCGTCTCCCCGCTTCTTCCTGCGCACCCCCTCCTGGTCTCCGCCCTGGCTCCCAGCATTGACCTGCCTCAACGGGGCGAGCAAACACCCGAACGTGGCTGCTCCGTGGCCCGCCACGCCTGCCTGCTGTAGGAGGAGTGGGGGAGCCCGTCCCCCACCTAAGTCTCGGTTCTCCTGTACCAGCCACACCCACCACGCGCCCCCTTGAGGGCCTTCTGCCCTCCCGACCACCAGGTACTGCGCGCGGGACCGGGCTTCCCACAGCCGCCTCTCGGCCCTGTGACAACACACAAGGGCTCGTCCGTCCTGCTGCCCGAGTCTCCTCCCGCTCCATCTCCCCCACAGGCCAAACCCGGTCCCCCTGGAATCCAGAGACACAGAAACCAAACCCTTTATTTATCTGGACGGGCCCAATTAACTAGCCCAGAGGGGCCAGGTGCCAGGCAGCGGGTCTGGCTGTTCCCTGCTAGTTGGGTCCCTGTGGTCACCCAGCCCCCAGCCCACAGAGAGCAGAGCAGGTGGTCCATCCACCCCTTGTGAGTGAGACCAACCCAGGTTCGCTGGGGGCGGCTACACGGCTCCCTTGCAGCCCTCCCACGGTTGGAACCCAGTTCTTGGGGCCTGGTTCAGGCTGCTCACATGGCTGACAGCCACGCCTGAACCTTGGCCTGTGCGTGTGTGTGTGGGTGGGGGGGGCACAGCTCCTAGTTCCTCAGAGGGCAATAATGAGACCACCGGCCAGGGTCTTGAACAAAAGCGTGCACATTCTCAGCAGTTTTCTTGTGGGATGTGTAAGTGGGTTCGGGCGGGCCCAGTTCCACCCCTAACGATTTAATCTCCCACAGAATTTAAGTGCGTCCCAGCAGCAAGAGAGAGAATGGAGGCTAACCGGTCACGGGGCCACCTGCTCGCCAGCACCGCCACAGCTCCCAGAGCCCGATGGGGACCGTGGGCGTGTGCCCCCAGAACTCAGGCAGGGGGCAGACGGAGGCGGTCCCACCGCAGTCCCGCCTAAGCCCCACGCGGGGTTCCCTGGCGCCACTGATTTTCACACCAGGACAAGCAGCTTGGCCAGCTGCCCTGATGAGTGAGGGAGGGCGGGCGCAGCCTGGGCCTTGTCCGGGGAGCTGAGGAGGTTTCCAGAGAGGAGCATGTGGGCAGGGAAGGCAGCTTCAGGCTTAGGGTGCTTTGAGCTGAAAATCCCAGGCCACCCAGCGGAGGCAGAACACAGTTACGGTTCCACTCCTCAGACGTGCAGGGGACACTTCGCCCGGGCGGCCGCAGGGATACGGGCTGGGGCTGAGCACTGTCAAGCGGAGCCCACGGCTGTGATAGGCCTGTTCAGGCAGGATTTCAGGGTTAGAGGAAAGATGGGCAGAAAGGCCACATGGCTGTCTGCTTCCCCTGCAAGACTGGACAGTCGGCTGCACTGGACATCAGCAGCCGCAGTCCAGCGCTCGGCCCCACCTGCAGCGTGACAGCGGGGTGAGCAGCGCTGGGCAACCCCAAACCTCGCTGTCTGGGATGTCGGCAGGGGCCCACAGCGCTGCCAACGGAGGCGGCATCTGCTCCCTGCCTCCACAATGCCCCTCTGAGTCCGTTCCCGAGCCTGGCACTCGGGGCAGCAACCTAATGACGAGGGGTCCCCAGTGCAGACAGTCCCTCTCCCCCACTCCGTCACCCGGGGGTGGGCATTCTCTCTCTGCTCACAGCCCCCTGACTGTCCCCCTGGCTCCCCGGGCACCAGCCCCGCCCAGACCCCAACAGCACCCGCGAGCGTCTTGCAGACGGAGAAGGGGCGACAAGAAGTTTCGGGCATCGAGGTTGAAACACCACAGCAGGAAAAAGACCAACCGTGCACAAACCCCACAGACAGGTGGGACAGACGCCCGGGAGGAGCCACGATTCGCCAATTGGGAGGGTCGGAAAACTCACCGGCGGGAAGAATGGGGCGGAGCAGGGGAGGTACAGCTCGAGGTCCCAGGGGCTCAGTAACCAGAAACAAGGGCTCCTAGCAGTGATACGATCCTGAACGAAAGACACCCCAGAGTGAAACTGGAGCCGAACAAACAGCCGCTCTTGTTGGTAAACACCGGCAGGGCTGGGGAGAGACCCTGGCTGCTGGCTGGGCAGGGAGCGAGTGCTGCAGCCAAGACAGCGGCCGGCTCACACGCACAGAATGTGCAGCTAGAGGCCGGAGGCGATAGCACAGCGGGGAGGGGTGTTGGCCTTGCACACGGCTGACCTGGGTTCGATCCCCGGCATCCCATAGGGTCCCCCAAGCACCGCCAGGAGTAATTCCCTGAGTGCAGAGCCAGGAGGAACCGTTGAGTGTTGCTGGATGTGATGCAAAAAAGAAAATAAGCAAAAGGGAGTGTGCAGCTAGAGGCAGCCTGACTCTGGCCTCAGCAAGCCCACAGAGGGTCCCAGAACCTCCCCGGCTCCCCTCCGGCCCCCAGCAGGGAGGTTCCAGGGCACCGGTGGGAGAGGCGGCCCCCTGACTGGCAGGTGGCACCGGGCCGAGGATGTGGCTACGTAACTCCCACTCCAGGGCAGCCGGCAGAGGTGCCGGAGGAAGGTCAGCAGGAAAGACCCCAGGCAGTTGAGGTGTCGCTGACGGAGATGTGGGACCAGCCTGGAGATGTGGGACCAGCCTGGGGCTGGGGTCACGGGCACACCACAACACTCAGCAGCCAGCCGAGGTGTGGAGCTGACCCTCGGGGAAGTGGGGAGAGAGACAGAGACAGTTGAGGGCTCCGGGAGGTCAGAGGGCAAAGGCCTACGGGAAAGAGGCCTGTGGAGAGGCAGCATCCAGGCAGACGGCTCTCAGGGGACAGCTGACCACAGGACACCGGCAGTCAGGACCGGCCGACTCCTCCCGCAGAAGTCGAGAGAGGAGCAAGCAGCAGGCGACTGACCAGGATGGCCGTGGGCAGTGGCTGCAGAGCAAGGAGGAGGAGGCAGGGAGGCGCGCAATGACCATGGAACCGGCAGGCCGGGTGGACAGAGAGGCAGGGCCAAAGGGGGCTGGGCATTCCTCCCAGACGCTTTTCAGACAAAGGTGTGCTAAGGAGTGAAGCACCGAGAAGCGAAGCTGGGCCGCCCACCACAGCCACCAGCCACGTGTGGCTGCGTGCATTTACGTGAGTCCACGGCGACTGTCCTCAGAAAGCCAAAAATAGACCTGCCAGACAGGCCTGCGATTCCACGTGTGGTCTCCACCCAAGGGATGTGCAGACAGGACTAGAGAGAGACGCCGACAGCCCCAAAGGGACCGTATGGTTCACTAGAAGCAAACACAGAAGCAATGGAAACGCCCCCCAGCCGAGGAATGGCCAAAGGGCAGAGGTTCACCGCCGAGGCTCTGAGTGGAGGGAGGAAAAGCAGCTCCGGCGCCTTCCCGGCCTCGTTCGTCCCGGCTGTGACCGAGGCGGAGGCCCAGGTGAGCAGGGTGAGGCCCGGCTCCGCCTGCCTCAGAGCATCTCTGCCCTCCCCGAGTCCCGCCACTGTCTCTGATGGAGCTCCTCAGCTCCAATGGAAGCACAGCCACGTAGGGACACTCTGAGTTTGGGAAGGGGCCACGTGGGCAGACTCTGAGGATGGGGAAGGGGCCACGTGGGCAGACTCTGAGGATGGGGAAGGGGCCACGTGGGCAGACTCTGAGGATGGGGAGGGCCCGGGCGACTCTGAGGATGGGGAAGGGGCCACGTGGGCAGACTCTGAGGATGGGGGAAGGGGCCACGTGGGGACGCAGGCGGGTAACAGGGACAGGGCTGTGGCGGGAAGGATGACAGTCCGGGGCTGCGATGAAGAGGTGACCGTGGGCAGAACTGCGGCCGGCTGCACCCCAGGAGTGAGCGGTCACCGCTCTTTGTGGGTGATGTTAAAATTACATGAGACGGTTCCATGTTGAAACGAAATCCCCTCTGAGACTCCTCTCTGCTCCTCCACAAACAGAAATTATATTTTTTGACATTTTCTTTTAAGCTTTCATGAGTAAACAGTTTCTTTTCCACGGAACTATTTGATCCCAGCCACAGCCTGTGTTTCAATATTTGTTTTTGATCACACAGGCTGTGCCGGGCTGGCTGGGGGGTGGGGCTGGGGGGGTAGGGAGGAGGAACAGAGTTAAAATCACCAGATTCCTTTTTATCTTTCATCTTGAGACCTACATTTGCCAGCCCCCTTCTTCCCGACACACATTTTCTTTAAATATGAAACCCGATCGCCTCAAAGCTTCCCCTGCTCCCAGAGTGGCTCTTTCATGGTCTGCCAAGGGGTCACTGCTGAGGTCTTGGTCAGGCCGCCTCCCCTCCAAGGGCTCTGGGTCCGCAGAGCCCCTGCTGGCCGGTTCCACTTGCCCGGCTCCAAACCCCTGGTGCCCCGCCTCCGGTCCCTGCAGACGTTTTGCAGACCCACGAGAAAGGGTGGGAGCGCTCCAGGCTCAAATCAGCTCCCCGGCAGTGGTCTGGGTGCGACCACGTCCTGCCCCCCTCCTCCCGCACCCCAGGCGAAGCAAAGCAGCTCCCCCTTGCCCCCCACCCACCACCGTGTCTCCGGATGGGGAGGGGGCTCTGCAGCCGGACCCCCCTCCCGCCCCAGGCTTCCCCTTCGGGACACTATCCCCTTCCACAGACGCGCCCCCGCGGCTTCAGGTCCCTGGCCAGCACCTGGACGCCCGCAGCGCTGCCCGCCGGGTTGGCACCGCGACTCCCCGGGAAAGCTCTCGGTGTCCCGCGGTACTTTGGAGCGCGGGCGCGCCGGGCGGGGACCGGGCAGAGTCCGAGCGCCGCGCGGGTTCCTCGCACGCTTCCAGCACCCCGAGAGCCCACGCGGTGCCCGGCCCGGTGTCCCCGCGCGGGGGGAGGGTGCGTGGCTCGGCGCCTTCCCATCTGGGCGGCGCCTTTCCAGGAAAACTTCGATTCCCTCCGATCCGCAGCCACCGAGGCGGGCAGGGGCGGGCACGCGGGGTGGGACCCCCGCGCGCAGCGACGTGGCGCCCGCCCGGACTGGGGCCACCGGGGCCCGCGCGCCGGCCGAGGCGCGGGTCGGGCGGCCGCGGTGCGCGCTCGCTCCCGCACAGCCGGGCCGGGCCGGGGCTCGGGACGCGCGGCGGCTCACTCACCCCATCTCGGGCGCTGCTCGGGGGCCGCTCCGACGGGGCCCGCTGGCTCGCTCTCCGCCCGCTCCCCGCGGCACTGGGGCGGCCCGCGCGCCCGGCTCAGCCCCCGGCGTCGCTCCATGCCGCGGGCTGCGCGGTGCCGCCGCCGCCTGGCGCGGGCGGGCGGGCGCTGGGCGCTCCCGGGCGGCGCCGCCCGCCCCGCCCCGCCCCGCCCGCTCCCTTACGTAACCCCGTGCCCCGGGCCCTCCCGCATCCCCCCACCCTGGGGACCCGCGCCGCGCCGCGAGGACGTCCGGCTCAGCGGGGCTCAGCGGGTCCCACTCTTGGGGAGACTCCGTTTGCAGCCCAGGGTGGGGCGGGGGTCCCAGGTGGCACCTTCCCTTGGGCCCCACACGCCCATCCGCAGGTGCAGGGAGGGGCTTGAACAAGTGGGATCCGCGGCTGGCGGGCTACACCGCACGCGTGCCCGGGTCAGCTGAGGGTCCTGGAATCGGGGGTGCTGTTGTACCCAGGGGAGGGAAGGAAGGACGAGCCCCAGCCCCCTCCCCTGTCAGGTCCTCGTCCCCGCCGGAGCTGGTCCACCCTTCACTCCTCACCCGGCTCCACCCCACGCTGGCATTTCTGGGCACCCGGCTGCACGCGCTCAGCCTCGCCCCTCCTCCCGCGGCACTGCCCCCCACTCCCACACCCTCCGGCCGCCGCCTCCCCAGGCCCGCTGACGGCTCTCCTCGTACCTACACTGACCACGTTGGACCTGGCTTCCTGCTCCTGGCCAGTGGCCCTTTGTGACCCAGCTGTTCTGCTGTCCTTTTGGGCTGCTGTGACCTTTAGGTCTGTGACCAGACCCCCTCCCACCCCGCCTGCTCACTGCTGCTGAGTGACCCCGCGTGCCTTGGTGACCAGCCCAGCTGGACTGGGCACGCTTTTCTGTGAGTCCTCCCTGCCTGTGCCCAGGAGTCCCCCCACCTGTGCTCACAATTCCTTCCCACCCTGTGCCCACCTGAACCCTCCCACCTGCGCAGGTGAGTGAGTGGATGAGCGAACGAGCCAGCCACACACACAACTGTCCATAGTGGCTAGTCTGGGCTGGCCAGCAGCAGGTTCTGGAGACCCCTCATGGCTGGGTACGGGGTTCCCGGCAGGGTCGGAGGTGAACAAAGGTGGGTGCCAGCGGGCAGGATTACGGCCCGAGGCCCCACCCCGCGCCGCTTCCCTCTGCTCAGGGACGGAGATGACACAGCGGCTGCAGGTCTGGGCAGTACCCGGCGAGCTGGTCTCTGGCGATGGGTGCTGCTGGTCAGTGCTCCACCCAGGCGGGAGAGAGAAAGGGGCGGAGTGCTCTTTGGAAACGGACCCCCGCCCCTAATCTGTTCCCAGCCGTCCGACAGGAAAGCCGGGCAGCCCTGCCTCTGGGGCCTTCCCAGATGCCAGAGCCAGCGGGTACTGCCGGGCAGGCCTTAAGCCCAGCCCCCACCTTAGCTGTTTCCCCAAAGAGAGGCCACCACACTGTCTGCGTGGACAGCCTAGTGGGCAGGGCCCCCTCCGGCCGTCTGCCAGGCCTGCGGTGAAGAGCCTGTGATGGGGGCTGGCTGGACACTGAGCCGGGCCCAGTGTAGCTATTCCTTGGCCGAGAGACTGAGAGAGAAGAGGAAGGAGCAGACGGGGAGACGTGAGAAGGGCAGGTCTGGGTGAATCTGGAGTCAGGAAGGAGCTGGGCAGTGGCAACCAGGCCTGGACCAGCCCAAGCCAGGGGCCAGGAAGACGGGTCACCCCGTGGGGCAGCGGAGGCTTCGCATGTGGCTACAGGCACAGAAAGGCTTACTGGGCACTCCAGGAAACCGGGCGGCTCCCGAGCCATGCGAGCCAAGGAGCTCCGGCTCTGACCGCAGTGTCCTCTGCAAGCCGCCTGCTCCCCGAGGACGCCCCAGAGGGCAGCCCTCCACTGCACACGAGCCAGCGCCTGGCATCCAGCTGGGACTGGGAAAACACCAGGGAGCCCAGGGCTCCTGCCACCCCAGGAAGGGACACGTGCCAACAAAAGGGGATGGCCAAGGGACAGGGGCTTCCAGTCACCAGAGCTGGAACCGGAAACCACGGCGCAGATGATGGCGCCGCAGGGTCGTAGTGCAAACTACCCGCCAACAGTGACGGGCAAATCACAGTAAACACACACGAGCCCACGCGAGCGGAGAACTCCCGAACACACATGGGCGTAACCCCTCCAAGCTCCCAGAGAGCTGGGCAGAGGGCCTTAAAGCCTCGCCTCTACAGCACCGTGGACTCCCCTGAGCAGGAAGGCCAGGTGGGCATCCCCGGGCACCCGGGCACTGTTGGGGTCCTCCAGGGCTGCACACAGAGAGCTTGTGGGGGCAGCATTTGATGCTGAGGATTGAGCCTGGGTCTGGCGCATGCCAGGCCTGCACCGGAGCCGCTGCACAAGCTCCGCGCCCGAGAGAGCGCTGCACAGCGGCAGATCCACTTCGCACCTTAGCGTGGCTGTGTGTATGTGCACAAAAGGCAAAGCTCACGGATATGCAGGGAGAGAAAGTCGCGCCAAGCGCTGCTTCTCACCTGCACAGCACCCCGGTTCCGCTCTATTTTTAGCGGGGCTGCCCGAAACCCACCAGGCTGGGGTCAAAACCCGTTATCTGGCGCTGCTCCCAGCGCAGCACTCGGCTTCGCCATGCACAATGTGGCTCTTACCTACCGCCCCAGACACTCGGAACGCCTTTCCCTCCTGACCGTGCAGGTCAGTTCTCAGGCCTGGGCAGGGAGGGCTCAGTGCTGAAAAGCTCCTGCTTTGTAAGCGTTGAGATTTGCTCCTCGGGGCTGCCCACATGCACTACGCCGTGACGCAGGGCTCTGCCGTGGGCCCTGAGATACCGCCAGGTGCGTGGGAGCATGATGGAGCCGTGTGCGACCCCCACTGAACTCCCCAACTGAGCCTGCAGCCTGGCAAGCCTGTGTGCAGACACTTCACGTGAGACCCCTGCAGACAGCCATGGGTGTTCGAGCACTGCTACCGGGTACTGCCCCGTCTCGGGGACATGGCAGGACACTTCAGGTCTTGTGAGCGGGGCTGGGACAGGACGGGGAACAGACACCGAGTCAGACACGGCCACGGGAGACCAAGGAAAGGGAGGTGACCAACGGCTCCGGGCAGAGACACCCCGCGAGTCAGCCTGGCTCCTGGCTCCAGGGTGGAGAGACCTGAGGGCTCAGGTGCGAGACCATCTAGGGGCGTGTCCCTCCAAGTCCAGCCCCCACCAGGAAACCCAGCAGGGGCCTGTGGGGGAGATGGAGAGCTGCTGCAGTGTGACCATCCCAGGCAGAGTGGACAGGCTTGCTCTGAGCTGTCAGCCCCACACAGCTGCTGGAGATGAAAAGTGTCCTCTAGCTGGGCAGGAAGGGGGCCGGGTCCCGCCTACAGAGAGGACAGGATTGCTGTGGACAGTGCCAGAGCTCAGTAGCATTTCACACCCCCACACCCAGGCCCACGGTCGCACTGCACAGACAAAACTCAACTGTTGCAGAGCCCCTACACCCCTCGGGGCCACCGCGGGAAGAGCCCAGAGCCCAGGAGTGTGGAAACTGGCAGCAACATGCCCAGCTGGTGAGGCTCAGGCTGTACGGGCCGGAGGGTACCCCCCACAGGGTGGAGGAGCGGACAGAAGCGGATTAGCACGCCACAAGCGCTCCCGGATTAGCGGCCTGATTGGCGGCCACAGGACACACGGGCCTGCTTTCTGCCCACACTGCAGGGCCGGGCCAGTTCAGACAGGCTGGACCAGATCCCAGAGTCCGAGGTCAGCTGAGCCGGAAGGAGGAGGAAAGAAGGAAGGCCTGTGTGCTGGAGTCACGCGTGGCACGCACTGAGATGTGGAGCCAGACCTGGGGCACGTGGACTCCCGCAGGGAAACGCCTGCAGCAGACCGAGGGGGCCCACCCTGCGAGGCGGCCCAGACAGAGCAGTGGAGGGGAGTGGGTTCATGCAGCAGGGGGCATTCGGGCACTGCGACCCTCGGCAAGAAGCACGAGCAGAGCAGGGGCTGCAAGGGGATGGTAGGGTCACTGGGGACCCCCAAGTGTGAGAGCACGACCTCCAACCCTGCTGACACCTTTCGCTTTCTGGGAGGTGGTGCTGGGTCACACCAGGTGGTGCTCGGGGTCACTCTGGCAGGGGCCGATGCGGTACCAGGGCTGAGGGCGGGAGAACCACACACACAGCAGCTCCCCGAACTCCCGGGCTACTTTCTCTCTGCTCCCCACCCCAACATTTAAAAAACAATTTTTTAAAAAGTGAAATAACTTACCAGAAAACTAAACGGGAGATGAAAAATAAATGTCAGGTCGTACTGGGCCCAGGATAGCTGGTACAGCACCCCGCTTTGCAGCCATGCGGCTGAGTTTGAGCCCCGGCGCCCCCCAAGGTCGAGTGAGGTTCCCAGCAGTACTGCCATCTGGGCTACCCTGCACCCCAACGAAATGTGGGATCCCCAGCACCTTGCAGCCCAGCCGCTGCGCTGACAGCAAAGGGCAGCACGGAACAGAAGCAGCTGGGTTTCCGCCGACCCTGGGCCTGACTCACTGCGCCCCAACTAGGAGCAAGACTAGGCCAGACGGCGGGATAGGTGTGGTGAGCCCCGGGCCACAGGAGCCGCAGGGAGCACCCAAGTGGTTCTGCGCCTGGCCTCCGCCTGCAGCTGCTCTGAGGGAGGCATCCCCCAATCCTCAAGGTCAGGTGCATGCTCCGGGCTCCACCGGCTGCCCCGCAGGGCTCTGGCGTATTGCATTCTGCTACGTCCCTCACCTGTGCCCAGCTGCCTGGCAAGAGCTGGCATCTGCTGCCAGGCCCGAAGCCAGCACTCTCCCAGCCCTGGCACATGCTCTGACAGTTTGGTCCAGAAATGAGGTTTTCTGGCTGTCCCTACTGCTCGCCCGCACTCCGGCACCTCCCTGAGGGGCACGAGGGGAGTCCTTGCACAACGTGGGACCAGGCTGGCGGCAGGCAACCTCTGAGTAGAGGCAGAACTGAGCTCCTGACGCGAGCCCACTCCTCAGCCGCCCGGTCATCCCTCCGGTCATCCCTCCCTCCCCCGCACTTCCTGCCCTCCCCCAAGAGGAGAGAGGCAGACCCTTCCCTCCAGGAACTGCTTTCCGTGACTCAGGGCTCTTCATTCACGCCTTCACGTCCTTTCTTCCCTGCCATTTCTTACCTCCAGACAGGCTCAAAGCCAAGCGGCGCCTGTGCCAGTCACACTCTCCTCCTGGCCATCCGGATTCACGTGCTCCTTCACGGCTGCCCCTTCTCACCGGCTGCTTTCCTGAGCACAAGAATTCTTTCCTAATTGTGGCGAGAGCCACAGAACAGAAACGAGCTGCTCTTAATCCCCTCTGAGGGGAACTGGGTATTTCCGCCCTGCACCTACCATCCGCCTCCACGATGTTTCCTCCCAGACCCTTCAAGTTTACACACTGAGAAAGTGGGGGTGCGTTCCACGTGCTTTCCATCAGCAGTTCTGCTCAGAGCAGAGCTCTGTGAACATTCTCGACTACTGGAACAGGGAATCGATTCCGCACAGGGGCCGGGAGCCGCAGGGTAAAGGTCATTAATCAGTGGCGCAGCCCTGCGTGACCCCAAGAACCATCGTAGTGGCTGAGCACTGAAGTGGCCGCCCTGATCAGCCAACTGCCCTATCACCAGGGCCCAGAAGTCCGCTTGGTCACCTGCCCCCACAATCCAGGTTTCAATGACACGCATCTTCTCCGACCTTGTGATGGGAGTGAGAGGCAGAGCTGAAGGGTCACTCCTGAAGTAGAAGACCCAAGGAACGGAAGGTCTGGGTTTGCTTTTTTCTCTCTTCATTTTTCAGTTTCTCACTTGGGCAGTGCTCGCAATGGCACCTGGGGTTAGGAGCATGGAGAGGTGGATGACCTCCTGCGGGTCCCCTAAGAACTGATGGACACGAGGGTCCCTCGGGCTAACATGTAGGCCCATGGGCACAGAGGGAGCATCTCCCCACATACACCCCTAACTGCACCTTCAGGAAGCTCATTCAGGGCACTGAGTCCACAGACCGAGACTGAAGGGGTCTTAGGAAGCGCAAAGGGGGAGGAAAGGCAGCAAGACCTCAGCAAGGGGAATGAAGCCGGGCCCTGCTGCCGCCCCAGCCTGCAGCCAGACTCCCTTCACCCAGCTCCCAGCAGTGGCCCCATCCCTCCCTCCCAGATTCTGAAGGTCCCAGGCTCAGCAGATCAGGGCCCCCAGACTAGGTGGGTCACATATTCCACAGACCCCAGAACCCAGGGACCCCGACTCAGTGGAGCATATATTCCAGAGACCCCAGACTTGGGAACACCAACTCAGCGGGTCATACATTCCACCGGCCCTAGACTCTGCGGTCACATATTCCACAGACCCCAGACTCAGGGGACCCCAGACTCGACGGTCACACACTCCTCAGCACCCTCCTCGGGGCAGGGCTCAGCTCGGGCCTCTCTTGCTCTTCCTGCCCGATGCCCCAGAGGATCCCATGTTCTGGCCATCCTGTTGCCTGGCTCTGGTCCCTATCACGGTGCAGGGACAGTGAGATGCAGCCCCGTGAAGGGGGCTCCAGGCACCACCGGGAAGAATGCAGAGTGAGAGACCTCGCACTCCCCTCCCGAGCTCCAGTTGGGTCACCCATGGAACGCGATCGGAGGAGTGTGTGCGGAGGGGACACCAGACACCACCTCTGCCTGGCAGGTGGAATTTCACCTGGGCCCTGCCACCCACTGACTGTGCAGCTCACGGGGCACCTTCACTTTTTTTTTTTTTTGCTTTTTGGGTCACACCTGGCGATGCTCAGGGGTTACTCCTAACTCTGCACTCAGGAATTCCTCCTGGCAGTGCTTGGGGGACCATATGGGATGCCAGGGATCAAACCCGGATCAGCCGCATGAAGGCAAACGCCTCCCCGCTGTCCTATCACTCTGGCCTGGCACCTTCACTTTTAGGGCACTCCAGAACCAAGGCCACCCTGGGGTACTGATGGCCAGCGACACAGAGAAGCCTCTCCCTTCTCGCGGTCAGTCCAGCTTTGCTGTAACTCAGCGAGAGATCAGAACTGGCCCCTGTTGGCCTTTACCCAGAAAGCACCAGAAGCATAATTTGCATGGCATGGACAGAGGCGCGAGGCAGCAGGACGAGGGACCTGCACCACAGGCTGCTGGAATCCTGGGCTGGACAAACAGAATAAGGTCACCAGGCTGGCCTTAACACTGCTCAGAGGCTGTGATGTCAATGTAAGATTAGGAAGGAGTGGCCCCAAGAAGTGAGGGCGCCGTCAGCACACATTATGGTGTCCTTTCTTCCCTAACCGCTGTGGCTTGATCCACATGGGAGCCTGAAGTGCTTTGCCACGGGACACCCTTTGAGGCAGCTGAAATATTCTGCTCCGCCCCAGTGAGCATCCTCACGCTCTGGGACCACGAGTCACTTCCCGGGGCTGAGGGGTGGTGAGAAGAGGGCAGCAGGACGGAGGCGATCTGGGCTGTCTGGGGGAAGATGAGGAGTCACACGCTGCACAGAACGCACCGGCGCCTCAGCTGAGCCCCCTGAAAGGACGGACGTGTGAATGGCCGCGGGCCCTGTTCGGAACCTGAGGACCCCAAGAAGCCGAAGTTCTCTACAACCTCACACCGGTGACTCCTCCTGACCGGGGTCGAGAGGGGGATCTGAGAGGGGCGAAGGAAGAGTGGCCATTAGGGAGGCTTGGGAAGAGGTCCTTATGAATGGGGCTCTGACAAGTGGCCAGGACACAGCTGTCCCTACCATGGTCATTTTCCCTGAAAATGGCCCCCTAACAAGCCGCTCTCTCGGCCACCGGTGCTAAACCGGACTCCACTGACTCATTCGTTGTTTCATGTCTTCAGTTCCGGTTCCTCCTTCCCAGGCACCGCAGTCAACGGCAGCGCTATTGTTCTCGCCCCTGAGAATCTATTTTGGGGCTGGGCAGTGGGCAGTCTCCAGTTGCATGTGCTATTCTTACCCGTGGACAGTCGGCTCCTTTGTAGCATTCATCTAGAATGTGGAGGCAAAGAGAAGTGGAGCAATACTCAATGACTCCTCTTCACAATGAAGCCTCGTGGGGCGGGCGATCAAACAAATGCCCCCCACATGCAGGGTCTGTTGCATCCTTGTGGTCGAGGAACGGCAACTAAGAGGAGCAGGGAAGTAAGAACAACCCCAGGTCCTGCTAACAGGACAAGGCTAAAGCTAAGCCACTCCTGGGCAGATTTATTTAGCAGGCACTAAGGGTGCTCCAGGGTTGTGGAAGGGGATACCAGGACAGGTCATCTTGGCGCAGTGCGGAGAAAGCAGCTTTGGCTGAAGGAGGCTGGGGGGTCTCATAGCCAACAATAAACCAGCTTGGGCTGAGAAACCCACAGTAAGCACAAGCTTAGCACAAGCCGGTCCCTGGTGCTAAGAAATCTGGGTCAGAGCCATGGACAACAGGTAGGGCACTTGGAGGACACAGGTTCCATCCCTGGCATCATGGAGGGTTCCTAAAAACCCACCAGGAATGAGCAGAGAGTGAGCCTTGAGGGGCCAGAGCAATAGTCCAGAGGGGAGGGCATTTGCCTTGCACACAGCTGACCCAGGTTCGATCCCCGGCATCCCATGTAGTCCCTCAAGCACGGCCAGGAGTAATTCCGGTGGAGCCAGGAGTAACCCCTAAGGGGGCTGGAGCAATAGTCCAGCAGGTAGGGCATTTGCCTTGCACGTGGCCAACCTGGGTTCGATTCCCGCATCCCATATGATCCCCCGAGCACCGCCAGGAGTAATTACTGAGTGCAGAGCTAGGAGTAACCCCTACGCATTGCCGGGAGTGACCCCCCCAAATAGAAAAAAAGCTTTGAGCACTGCTGGCCCCAAAATAAAAATAACTAAATAATGAATCTGATTTCTGGGTGCTTTTGCAGCTGGAAGCCCTGAATCATGCCACGGAGGCAGGTAAGTAAAATGTGGGGACTAGGTAAGGCTGAGCCGGAGCTCCTGTCCTTCCCTGTTCGTCCTCTCCACGCTTTGCCTGTGAGGACATTTCAGCATGTGGGATCTCCAGACCCTGACCAGGAGCTTCCTGCTGCCTGCATCTCTCTCACGCTGCTCTGCTTCAGTGCTAAACCCAACTGAAGGGAACCACGACCCAGTCCTCGTCATCCCCTGAACCCTGACAGTGCTGAGCCATGCTTGTAGGAGGGATAATATCCATGTGGGCGGTTGCTGTGAGCACAGAGGGAGATAACAGGAGCGCTGCCCTGGGCCTGGCATGTAATACACGCTCTGCAGATAACAGTGGTGGCAGTGTTCACAATTAGGACCTGGCAATTTCCTCAGTACTATTGCAACATGCTTGCATCAGAATCTCTCCCTCCAGAACAGCCATGTAAGAGCCTTTTCATTGGTTTGGAAAACAAGAGGAAGAAGGGGAAGAGCGGAAGGAGGGGGAGAGCGAAGCATCTGTTAGTGTTGACAAACATACTAATCTGGGCCATGGAAAACAACCACTATAACCTAATTTCAGAGGTGAGAAAATGGCGTCAGCGGGAGACACAGAGGCTAGAGCGACGCAGGTAGGTCCACACTGAAGCCAGCGCCCTTTCCCCTGACATTACTGGAAAGTTCTGCAAAAGGGAAGCTCCCACTGCTGTAGAAGAGGTAGACGCCAACCTGCCCCAGGGACACGTCGGCTCTCCAGAGTGTCTGGCTGGAGTCTACAGGCAGGCACGTTCTCCAAGCCGTGGGATTATAACTCGTTCCAAAAAAGGCCAGGGATGAGAGCTGAGTTAGGTTTGGTCCTGGCACCCTTTATGGTCCTCAGAGCCCCACCGGAGAGCTTCCTGAGCGCAGAGCTTAGAGTAAGCCCTGAGTACTGCCAGGTATGGCCCCCAAACCAAAAATACAAAAACAAAATCAAGGACAGGGATGAGTGAGACGATGGGGCTGGGTGGCTGGACGGGAGAGTGAGTCAAGATCCTATGGAGCACTGCTGGCCGAGAGGAAATGCAAGAGCCGCGGGCATTCTTGTAAGAAGAACATTCAATAGGGGAACTGACAGCTTCTATCTACTCCATGGTCCCAAATCCAGGTTCCGGCTCTTCCCCCAGCCACTCATGGGTGTGTGTGTGTGTGTGTGTGTGTGTGTGTGTGTGTGTGTGTGTGTGTGTGTGTGTGTGCGTGCATGCGTGTGTAGGAGGCAGGGAGCAGCAGAGGGGGTGCATACTGATCACCTCCTTTGGTGCCTCCGGAGGAAGCCCTTGGCTGGATTTTTTCTCCTCTTCCCAGAGGAACTCATCTCTTCCACACTTTCCCAGCACGGTGCTGGGTTACCAGGTACTCCTAGAAAATGCAGATGTAGATGCTTTTGGTAACTTTTTTTTTTTTTTTTTTGCTTTTTGGGTCACACCCGGCAATGCTTAGGGGTTATTCCTGGCTCTGCACTCAGGAATTACTCCTGGCGGTGCTCGGGGAACCATATGGGATGCCGGGGAATTGAACCCAGGTCGGCCGTGTACAAGGCAAACACCCTACCCGCTGTGCTATCGCTCTGGCCCATTGTGGGAATATCTTGATACTGTTGTCAAACACTTAAACATCTTAAACTCTCTCTGCTGTCCCAGAAGACGGCCTGAAAATGAACTGCCTAAATGCTGTGAGGAGTCACAAGGCACCTGAGAAGTCCTGTTCTTTTCTGGGATCTAGCCCAGGGCCCCGCTCATGTGAAGCACCTGCTTCTGCTGAACCACATACCTTTACTCATTTCCGAGCCTTTAGATTAGGATTTTTACTAGCGTTCTAGCTGAACAGACATCAAATAAGTAACTAAACTTGGTATTGGGTCTACCAAAAAAAGGAACAAATTTAGAAAAAAAATACAGAAAAAAAGAGCAAATTGAAACAAAATGTGTAATTCGGGGACACATGGAGCCCACGAGGTTCGAATGTAGCAGGGCAAGACCTGGGCACCCCCACCCCCACCCGGCCAATGTTTCCAAGTCTTTCGGAAGACTCAACCCATCTGACTCACTTCTTAAGCATTTACCTTCATATCTGCCAACTCTTTGAGTTGGTGTGCGACTGTTCTGACCATCTGCTGGGAGAAAATGTCTAGGATCAGTCCTAAGATTTAGAAAACCTCAAATCACACAGGTTTGGAGCCAGAGGAGAATTCAGAAGTCGGAGATTCCAACTCCTTCACTCACATGCTCACGAGGTTTCCATACCGTGGTAAGCGGCTGAACCCCAACACAAGGCTGGAGGTGCATGTGGTACCCGGACTTGTGGTCCTGGCGGTCGAGCGGGTCAACAGACATGAAAGCAGGTGGACTCAAGAACGGAGGTCAGCTCCCGGGAGACCTTGGGAGGGTGTGGCCCCGAGTCAGGGCGGCCACACTCACACCCCAAAGGCTGCTGCCATGCCGACCGCTGTCCACCACCTCCTGACTGAGCCACACAGACATGCCAAGCTGCTGAAAATTTCAGGTGCGCTGGGGTTTTCTGGCGGAAAACTCCGGGCTTTTCAAGTCACAGTGGGTGATCTTCCCCCACCTCCCTGTACCTCTGGGAGCCCCAGCAGCCACACTCACGTCCCACCACCACTGCCAGGTAAGCTCACTGCTCAGTTAAGAACTTTGGATTTTCTGGAGCACATATCTCCAAACTCTACAACGCTAACATCCCAGCAGAAGCACATCAGATCGGATGGGACGGAACATAGACTCCAGCAAAGCTCAACCAACAAAGGCTCGACTAGCATCAACAGCTTAGTAAAGCCTCAGACAAGGACCTACCGTCTCCATGATGAGAAACGACAATTTTCACAAATAATTTTCTTTATTTTTTAATACTTTTTTTCTTTTTGGGTCACACCTGGTGATGCTCAGGGGTTACTCCTGGCTATGCACTCAGGAATTACTTGTGGTGGTGCTCGGGGACCAAATGGGATGCTGGGGATCGAACCCATTCGGCCGTGTGCAAGGCAAACATCCTCCCCACTGAGCTATTGGTCCCGCACCACACATTTTCTTTTACTGAAGTATTTTTTGATCATTCCAATAATCATTTAGTGGTAATCACTATCACTATCACTATCTTCCCGTTCATCATCTATTTGCTAGAGTGGGCACCAGTAATATCTCCATTATGTCCTGTCTCATGCTAGTAGAACCCAAAGGCATCCACTTGCTCCAGGAACATAAAGAGCCTCAAACCATTATATTAGGTCATGGGAATGACCTAATATAAATGTTACTGGTATTTGGCATATCAAATATGGCATGAGCAGCTTGCCAGGCTTGCCATGGGGGTGGCATACTCTTGTAGTCACCTCTAAATAAAGCATTTATTTATTTATCTATCTATCTATTTATTTATTTATTTATTTTTTTGCTTTTTTGGGTCACACCTGGCAATGCTCAGGGGTTTCTCCTGGCTCTGCACTCAGGAATTACTCCTCCTGGCGGTGCTCTGGGGACCATATGGGATGCCCGGAATCGAACCTGGGCCGGCATGGGCCGGCTGCGCGCAAGGCAAACGCCCTACCCGCTGGGCTATCGCTCCGGCCCCTAAAGCATTTATTGATGAACCACACGTCCGGGCCGCGCGAACCCGGACTGCGAGTAGTCTGGTCTGCAGGGTGGAGTTGTGAAGAGAGGGAGCCCGGATGTGGAAAATGGCGGCCCCCATGGAGTCAGGGAGTTGTCTGGCTTGTTGTGAGGCTCTGCTGGGGTGGTGGGCCAAGGCTAGAACCGCCATGCCTCCCGGGCGCCTCATGGGTGGCTGGGCACCGGAGAGCAAGTAGCAGCTTAGTGGTAATAAACAAATTAGTGGTAATAAACAATAAAAATAAGTTATTTTGGGCCTGTTACAGAGGCAGGCTGGCAGGGTGACTGGGCAAATGGAGACAATGGTGGAGGTAAGGTCAGTGGCAGTGGGCTATTGAATAACTGTAAGCCACAGTGCTTAGATAAAGTGGGGAAAGGGAAAGAAAAGTGGCCAGGACCCATGATAAAGGTGTGAGGGAGAGCCGGAGAGATAGCACAGGGGAGGGCATTTGCTTTGCACACAGCCAACCCGGGTTCGATCCCCGGCATCCCATATAGTCCCTCGAGCACCGCCAGGAGTAATTCCTGAGTGCAGAGGCAGGAGCAACCCCTGAGCATTGCTGGGTGTGACCTGAAAAGCAAAAACAAAGAAAAGGGGTATGCGGAAAACACCTGTGCTTCACGTTAGGGGGCTGAGCAGAAATTTCATACAAGTGGTTCATGGAAGGGAGGGCAGGGAAATAAGTGGGGAAAGACTGGTCAAATCCAAAACCGAAAGGAAGGAACCAAATCAATGGACATTTACTGAACACCAGCTTTGCATCAGGCCACTAGCCTCCATGCTGACTGCCAGGGAGGGGAAGTGAGAGTCTCGTCCTCCAAGAGTCTATTGCTTGGGTGGATGCAGAAAGCTATACATGTGGCATAAATGCGTGACTGACTCTGGGAGAAATAATCACAGGTCTACTGGGAGGTGGGGTCTAAGAGGCAGTGCTTTACAGGAAGGAACAGGGAGGGTTTACTGAGTAGAGCAGAAACCGGAGGGGCACTGCAAACAGACGCATATGCGTGCATGGCACACAGTGCTCTGGAGCGCCCAACAGATGGACACAGCTGTGAGTTTGGCTCCTTAAGGGAGAGTCACAGGAGCTGCCGCCGGACAGATAGGACTGAACACAACCCCACCAGGCTGTAATTCCACACCAAGGAGCTTACACTGTACCCCCAGACATCGCTGGAAGCCCTGAAAGCCACGGGTAGAGCAAAGGCTGGCTGTGATCGGGTTTGTTTGAGAGAGACCCTACCTACTCTGGGCTGTCTGGCAGATCCTCAAGAACTGATTATATGATTATCCATCATTTTCTTTATGTTTCCCAGTAATAAAGGAAGAACAATTTGCTTGCAGGGTGAAGAAAGGGTGAACAACTGGATACAGAAACAGAGAGTTAGTGGCTCTCATAGTGGCCTATAAAACTAAGGATGAGATCAAACGAGAGTGGACAGGCAGGAGAGGGTTAAGTCCAGAGTAAATGGCAGAGGACGAGGCCCTGGACTGGGAGGGTGCGAGTCCAGGACAGCAGCTGTGTTTCTAGGTTGGGTAACCAGAGGAGCAATTTCTGGAAGTGGAGCCAGATGAACAGGTCCAGGAAGAAAGGGGAATTCACCTTCATTTATTATTTACTTATTTAGGTGGTTGTTTTCTTGTTTGTTTTAGGCCACACCTGGCACTGCCGGGGGTATCTCCTGGCTTTACACTCAGGAATTAACTTCTGGTGGTGTTGGGGGGGTCATATGGGATGTTGGGGATTGAACCCAAGTTGGCCACATGCAAGGAAAATGTCCTACCTGTTGTACTATTGCGCTAGCCCCTGAACTTTAGACATGTGCTGGGCATGTCTGTCTAGATGAGACTTTCTACTAGAAACCCAGAACACCCGCCTCTGAAAATGGGGCAAGCTACGGGAATTCACCTTGGAAGGGGGTCCTGACTCACACGTGCCACTCTCCTGGGGCTTCAAAATGAGTCTGCCACTCACCCTTCAAAGATCACTTGACTGAAAAAGACTATGGAAACTTACCTGGAGACCCTGGTGTGGGTGAAGGAGTGGGGTGAAAGACTGTCATTCTTGGCGCTCTGCCACCTCTGCACAGTTCCAAGGCACCACTAGAGACAACGTGTCTGTCTGCTGACGCGGTAGCCAGAACAAAAGCTGTGGTGGGGGTGACTAGAGTGAATCAATGGAGCGTTCGGAGGAAGCAGTCCGGAAGGACACTGAACGGCAGCCTTCGTTTAGCCTGGGATGGGTCTGTCAAACTGATGAGAAATGGGAAGATTCTGAGCAATCGGAGCTCAAATCTCTTCCACTTAGAAATGTAATTTTATTATTTTATGAAAACATTAGGAAAAGGGAGCTCAAACACCTATGGAGCCCAACCGTCAGCTAAAACACAGAAACGTAATTTTTATTTTTTTGGCCAGACCCAGCAGTATTCAAGGCTTTTTATTTATTTATTTATTTATTTATTTTTTTCTTTTTGGGTCCCCCGGAAATGCTCAGGGTTTCTCCTGGCTCTGCCTCAGGAATTACTCCGGCGGTGCCGGGGACCATAGGGATGCCGGGGATCGAACCCAGGCTGGCCGGCCGGCGCGTGCAGGCACGCCCTACCCGCTGGGCTATCCTCCGGCCCCTGATAGGGCTTTAATCCTGCCTTGTGACTGCACTCAAGGATCACTCCTGGCAGGGGGACCATATGGAACTCTGGGGATGGAACCTCGGTTGGCAGCATGCAAGGCAAATGCCCTCCCTCTCACTGTACTATTGTTCCAGCCTCATTAAAATGGGAAATTTTAAACCCAGCTCATTAGGTTCCATTCACAGCTATTGAGTCCCTAAAATTGCTCATCTTTCTTCCTATGTTTCTTTGATGCTATCACCTGGTTTCTATGGTAAACACTCAGGTAGCAAAAACCCTTATAATTAGCATTGCTGGCTCCCGCGCAGGCCCCACGCCCATTGCCAACACAAAGGATCCTTATGTGGGAGGACCCATGAGGCGGGGAACTGGATTAGGTTTTTGTAATCTCTGATCGAAACAATTCCTGTAATTAAAGTCACAGGTTATGGATACGGATCTAAACCAATGCTTCACACAGATTAAATATTTTGTATTTTATAATAAAATATTTTCTGAGGGGCCCCATATGGTCCCCCGAGCACTGTTGGATGACAGGTTTAGCTAGTCCGGGAGCTTTGCTGTGTTACCCACTCACAGCTTCATCTACTTAAACCAAGGTTCATTCTAATGAGATCTCTCTTCTATGTAAACTATCTATCACTATCTTCCCGTTCATCATCTATTTGCTAGAGCGGGCACCAGTAATATCTCCCTATGTCCTGTCTCATGCTAGTAGAACTCAAAGGCATCCGCTTGCTCCAGGAACATAAAGAGCCTCAAACCATTATATTAGGTCATGGGAATGACCTAATGTAAATGTTACTGGTATTTGGCATATCAAATACTACACGAGCAGCTTGCCAGGCTTGCCGTGTGGGTGGCATACTGTTGTAGTTGGTTGGCTGCGCGAGCTGGGCTGTGATAGTCTGGTCTGCTGGGTGGAGTTGTGACGAGAGGGAAGTCGGGATGTGGAAAATGGCGGGCCCCATGGAGTAGGGGGTGTCATCTGGCTTGTTGTGAGGCTCTGCTGGGGTGGCAGGCCAGGGCTAGAACTCCGCCATGCCTCCCGGGCGCCTCATGAGCGGCTGGGCACAGGGAGAGCAAGTAGCAGCTAAGTTTTTAATATAAAGAGGGAAATCTCTAGGCACAAAAAAAGGTCTCTACCGAAGAGAAGAGACATGTAACAGTAAGGGAGGAGCACAGTCAGGAAAGACAGTACAATTACATGAAGTACATATTAGAGACTACTCCCAACAGATACAGGGCACTGATACATTATCATATCCAATTGGTCATGGGGGTTTCTAGCGATTTATGCCACGTAAGTAGTAACTAGACTGGATTTTTATGGAAAGAAGCCCAAACTTTTAAAAGAACTTAAATTGAGAAGTAAAATTCGCATCATAGAAATTCACATTATAACCACTTCATCTAAAAGGTAAGTCTGCTCCTCCAAAATGGAGGCAAGCTGTATCATTCTGAAAGTGCAACACATATACTATTTTTAAAACAAAATCATTTAGCTCCTAACTGGCCCTGGTCACTGACATGTTTACAGACTCACAGACATGGGGCAGAGCTGCTACTGGCTCCCCCTGTGCCCAGCTGCTTGTGAGGCGCCCCGGGAGGGATGGCGGGTTCTAGCCCTGGCCCGCCACCCCAGCAGAGGTCACAAGCCAGATGACCCTCCACTCCATGAGGGCCTCCATTTTCCACATCCGGACTTCCCTCCTCAGAACTCCACCCAGCAGACTAGCCTATTGCGGCCGTGCGGTTCATCAATAAATGTTGGGTTTAGAAATGACTACAAGAGTATGCTACCCGCAAGGCAGAGCCTGGCAAGCTACCCGTGTCGTATTTGATATGCCAAATACCAGTAACAATTATAGACCTCATTCCCATGACCTGATGGAACGGTTTGAGGCTCTTTATGTTCCTGGAGCAAGCAGGTGCCCTTGGGCTCTACTTGCATGAAACAGGACATATGGAGATGGTACTGGTGCCCGCTTGAGCAAATAGATGATGAACGGGAAGACAGTGGTACAGTGATGTAAACACTGCTAGAGGGCGTGGCAGTTCCGGAAGTCATATTGATTCTGAATAACTTCTGACTGATACATCTACTAAGACTTCTATGTTTTCAAGATTGGGCACAGCTCCTCTTTATACCTACTGGACCCAGCGTGGGAAATTAGAATTTACTGGGAGACTACCACCCTGGCTACGTTGAGACTATAGGAAGACTATAGGAATGATCATGCTAGTTTACTCTCAAGCAGGCAAGTGTGACCCTTTCAGTACACAAGAACAAGATACTCAGAATCACCCTGGTGTAGATGATAATAAGGACCTTGTGGGTGCCATCTAGATTACATGAAGCCCATGAAATTAAGATGTATTACCTTATACCAGCTCTCTCTCTCTATCTCTCTCTCCAGTGTTTTATATAAGAGATAATCTCAGAAGAAGGGATTAGTCCTTGACTAACGTTTGTTTATACCTCTAATAGGGTGTGGCACCGCCTTCTACAATCTGTTTAGGGTTCTCTGCTGACCCTCCCTGGATTACTTGGTGTATATACGGGACTGACTTGGGGCCCCTTTGGGCCTTTTCGCTTTCGGCTTGGTTTTTGCTCTCTGGCCTTTTGCTCCTTCTTCTGGGTAGGACTCCTCTCGAGCTGAGATCATCTCTCTTTGGTGGGAGATTCAGGCTCTTTTGTATGGTCTAAGTTCGAACCAGAGCTAGAGTTTGTTCGTTATATTGGAGTGCTGTGGAAGAGCTTCTGTATTATTAAAAGCCATTTTGGAACTGCGCCGACTCTTGAGTTTTCATCCATTCCCAGCGTCCTTGGAGGTAGAAGAGAACTTCTGTCCTGATACTGTCGGGGACCCCAGCACCCTGAGAGAGCACCGCCAGGAGTAATTCCTGAGTGCAGAGCCAGGAGGAAGCCCTGAGTATTGCCGGGTGTGACCCCAAAATCAATATATATATATATATATATATTGGTGAAGATAGCAGAGAGCAAGGACGGTCCTACTCCCTTCACAGAGAAAATCAGGCAGGACACCGAGCCCTGACTGGGACGCGCGTCGGGGACTGCCGGGGAGGCGGCGGCCACCGCGTGCCCGGCTCCATAGGGCCACGCGAGTCCGCGGAGGCGCCGAGGGGCGATAAACTGGAGAAAGGCTGCGGGGGGGTCCGTTCACTCGGGCAGCGGGCACGCGCTCAAGTCCGCCACGGACACAACCCAGTCGGGCTCGTCCGCCCGGTCGCGGCTCCTCGGCCCAGACGCGGCTCCTCCGCTCCGGTCGCGGCTCCTCCGCCCGGTCGCGGCTCCTCCGCCCGGTCGCGGCTCCTCGGCCCAGACGCGGCTCCTCCGCCCGGTCGCGGCTCCTCAGCCCAGACGCGCCCCCTGAGGAGCGCGCGGACACCAGCAGCGGCACCGGCGACACGCAGGGTCGGGCACAGGGTCGAGGCGGGCCGGGTGGTCGCGGGCGGTGCCCGCAGCCGGGCGCACCGCTCGCCCTCACCCGCCGCGCCCGCAGGAGCCGCCAGCGAACGTCCCTCAGCGGCTCCCTCCGCGGTTCCCAGGCGAGCGCCGCAGGCGCCGGAGACCGGAAGTGACGCCGCTCATTCCCCGCCCGCGAGACCGGGACTTCCCGCCCGGCCCCGCGGGACCGCCCCCGGAAGCGGAAGTGGCGTCTGTTTCCGGCCGGCGCGGCGGAGCGGGTTGCGGGCTTGCGGCTCTGTCGGCGGCCCTGGTGCGTCTGCTCGCGGGGTCCTGGGCCAGGAGACCCCGGAGCGCGGGGAGGGCGAGGTCACGGCCGCGATCGGGGCCTGCCTGGGCCGTCTGCTCGGGTCCGATGTCGTGAGGGCCCCGGAGGGGGACCGTCCAGGGCTGTCCTTGACTGCGGACGGGGGGTGCTCGGAGGAAACAGGCGCGTCTCCGCCCGCTTCATCCAGCGCGAAGGGGCCCGCGGAGGGTCCCCCGAGGGCGCGGGGTTCGGGGTGCGCAGCGGGCCGCACTGGGAGGCAGGGGGGTTCGGTCCGGTCCGGTCCTCGCAGCTCGCCTTGGCCAGGCTGGAGAGGGCAGAGACCCGCTGCCCGCGACACAGGCGCCGACATAACGGGACGCGCACGCACACGGGCACTAATGCACGCGGGCACACGCGCGGACACTACGCGCACGCGCGGACCTACACACACGCGTAGACACTGATGCACACGCGCGGACTCTACACACGCGTAGACACTGATGCACACGCGCGGACCCTGACGCACACGGGCATAAGCACGCAGCGACACTGATGCACACGCGCCGAACCCTGACGCACACGCGTAGACACTGATGCACACGCGCGGACTCTGATGCACACGCGCGGGCCCGACACACGCGCTGGCCCTGACGCACACGGCATCAGCACGCGACGTCCCTGCGGCAGGTGTGCGTGGGCGCTCCGGGCGCGGGCTGCTCCCCGCGAGCGTGGCGAAGTCGTGAACGCGCGCCCCGAAAGCGTCTGTCGCTCTCTCCGCTGGAGACCTCAAAGGTTCTAACAAACTCTTGAAGCCACAGACTATCGACATGACAGACGCTTCGGAGGCCGTGCGCAGTTTCCAAGAAATGTTTGCCAAGAGGTTCACGGAGGAGGACCAGGAATTCCAGGAGTACCTAAGACGCCCCCGAGACCCCTCCCATCGTTGAGGAGTGGACGAGCAGAGCTGGCGGGAACCAGAGAAATCGAGGCAGCTGGTAGGGTGGTACCGTCGGGCGCACGCGTGCAGGTGGCCGGCTCGCAGGGGGCCAGCCCTGAGGGGCAGTGGGCAGTGCCCGGCTAACCCCCGCCCCTGCGTCTAGCCGGGTGTGGGGGGGCGCATGGTTTATTGGCTGTCGGCGCCGTGGACTTTCTTTGCTGTGTGTGCGCACGTGTGCTCTGGTTTTCAGAAATGCTTCTGTGAACTCTTACGAGTCTGTGCAAACACGCTTTGGAGCCTCGATTCGGGCAGGGACACCGGGAAGTGTTCAGCCCCCCGTGCCCGCTAGGTGTGGACCCCACAGTAGTTCTGAAAGCCAAGTCTCCAGGCTGGAGCCATAGGACAGTGGGGACACCATATGGGTCAGGTCGGGCCAGTACAAGGCGGGCGCAGTACTGCAGGCTGCCAGAGACGTGGCAGCATTGGTGGCCTTTTCCCATTCAATGTAAAAAATCATGCCATCAACATCATGCCATTCGCGCACTATCATTGTACCAGAGTCTGGACGAGAGGCTGTCTCTAAAAGAGCCGTTAGTTTTCTAGGGGATTACGAGAGATGATACTAAGGGCTGGAGCAAATGTTTTGATCCCCAGCACTGCATGTTCCCACTGGGAGCACCGCCCGCCTCCATCCTTGGTCAGCTGGGAATAGCCCCTGAGCACCACTGGGATGGCCCCAAAACACTTCCGAATACACCGGAAGCCGACCTCCTTTATCCTTGCAGGTTACAAGACAACAGACATTTCAGAGGAGATGGCAGACGGGGTGGCCCAACGACAGTCGATCGGGCCAGTGGCACGGACGCTCCTGGGGGAACAGCTACCAGCAGCAGAGACAAGACCAGTACTTCCTCCAGCACGGACACCGCGGCTACAAGCAGCAGCCTCCTACGGCTACTACTGACGGCCAGCAGCTCCGTTTCTCTGTGAAACGCATGTGTCTTCTGTCAGTCAGTTTTACACAACCTGATTTTGGAAAGTGAATTGTTACTTTTTTTGAAACTTGAAGTTAAGATAATAAAATAGATCTTACTAGAGGTGTGACAGTCCCAGGGAAGGACCCCGATTGCGGGCGTTGCTGCCCAACCTCCAGGCCGTCAGCGTGAGTGGTGCTTGGTTCAGTGTCTCCACGTTTCACCTCTAGGACTTCTCTTTGTCTCATACAAAAATTGAAACTTTCAACTAGAAAATGCATTTACTGTTAGATAAGGGATGACCCAGATGCCCGGATTTGCTCGCTCCCCGGATGCAGTGAAGCTGGTATGATTCCTAACTGGTAACGCACAGCAGCAGGGAGAGGGAAACCGAGGGCTGGGGGCGCAGCTGCCTCTGGCGCTCAGTGTGGAAGGCCCTACTAGCTGCTGAAAAAAATAAAGGAGCTGGAGTCTCTTGGTCTTGGCTACTGTGTGATTCCTCACACTCTCGGGTCAGTCGCCACAATCATTTGGTTCGTTCATTCGTTCATTCATTCATTCATTCATTCATTCGCTTTTTTGGGTCACACCCGCAATGCTCAGGGGCTTCTCCTGGCTCTGCACTCAGGAATTACTCCTGGTGGTGCTCGGGGACCATATGGGATGCCGGGATTGAACCCTGGCCAGAAGAGGCTGGCCGCGTGCAAGGCAAACGGCCTACCCACTGGGCTATCGCTCAGGCCCCCATTTGGTCTTTTTTAGATAAATGAATCCATTAAGAGTGATAGTACAGGGGCCGGAGCCATAGCACAGCGGTTAGGGCGTTGCCTTGCATGCGCCCGGCCCGAAGTTCGATCCCCGGCATCCCATAGGGTCCCCCGAGCACCCCCCAGGAGTAATTCCTGAGTGCAGAGCCAGGAGTAACCCGAGTGCCGCCAGGTGTGACCAAAAAGCAGGAAAAAAAAGAGTGCTAGTACAGTAGGCGCTTGCCTTGCACACGCACACACGGCACACACTCCCGGCTCCCATATGGTCCCGAGCACTGCCTGCAGTGACCCCTGTGCACTGCCAAATATGGCTCACACAACACAACGTAAATCCTAAAACAAGGAAACACTCCTGTGCCTGAAACATGACCCACGGCTGATTTTGAAGTCTAGTGAAAATAACCGCACTTAAACATTTTCTAGACTTTTTCCACTTGATTCTTTAAACCCAAACCCAGTGTAGCTGTGTGGCATCCTATATCGTGACTGGACCCAGACTCCCTGCGTGGGCAGCCTGGGTCGCCACTTGCTTCGCCGTGGGAAATGGTGCTTGTGAGGCACTTTGCCTGGACAAATGAGGTATGCAGAGAAGCTATTACTGAAAGGCTTCCTTGGGGGTTTTCTCAGTGTATATTTTAAACTATACATATATACACACATTTTCAATAGTAAGTAGACTGGTTAATTATGAAATCCTAAATTACATAGACCACTCAAGCACTAGATAAAAATCCAGAAATTTTTTTTGGGTTACATCTAGCGATGCTCAGGGGTTACTCCTGGCTCTTCACTCAGGAATTATTCCGGCTGTGCTCGGGGACCATATGGGATGCTGGGGCTCAAACCTGGGTTGGCCGTGTGCAAGGCAAATGCCCTACCTGCTGTACTATCGCTCTGGCCCCAGAAATATGTTTTTAAAATTAAGTTTTGGTTATAGAATTAGAACGACTGCCTTGCACACAGCTGACCTGAGTTCAGTCCCCAGCATCCCATATGGTCTTCTGAGCCTCTGAGCCCACCAAGCGTGATCCCTGAGTGTCAGCCAGGAGTGAGCCCTGGGCATCACTGGGTGTGGCCCAAAGACAACAAAACAAAGACCACGGAAGAGTAAACCGACACCGGTTGATCAGAGCCAGACGGTGCAGGCTGACATTCTACGGAATCTAACGCGGCCAGAGCAGTAGTGTGATGGGGAGGGCGTTCGCCTTGCACTTGCGGCCAACCCGGGTTCGATCCCCGCATCCCATAGAGTCCCCCGAGCCCCACCAGGAGTAATTCCCTGAGTGCACAGCCAGGAGGAACCCCTGAGCATCCCTGGGTATGACACAAAAAGAAAAAACATCTAAACTCGGTTTCTCCTGGGGCCCAATCAACCGATTCCAGTAGTAGGTTTCTGGCCTTTCAGCTGCTAAGCAGCCCTGGAGCGCCACTGTAGGGAGCTGGGTTCACTCCAGGGAACCAACTGGCAGCAAAGGTCGGAAGCAGACACCCATGACCTGGGGACCTGGGAGCAACGGGAGAACAGCTTGGGTCAACACTCCGGGTGGCGTGGCCCTGTGGAGGCCTCGGGGTGCTGAGAGACAGGTGCTGTCATTCGGAGGAGTGGGCGAGAGTGGTGCCGAGAGCCTTCACATTCAGGGGGCTGGGCTGGGGCAGCGGGCACGTGCTCTGGTCGGGTATGATGCCACACCAGTACTCCACCAGCCAGGTTTCCAGGTGGGCAGAGCGGTTAAGGAAAGGCCGCTGGGGTGGACTACACTACCCCGCTGTACCAGCTGTGCCATTGCTCCGGCCCCCATTTCTGAAGCTTTCACACAGATGTGATTTCTGATCAGCTTTACACACTCTGGAAGTCAGTCCCTAGTTCTTGCTTTTGTGTGGGCCCTGGAGTCCAGCGCCTCAGACCCCCCACAGCCTGGGCTCTGGAGTCCCTCTGGGGCCTGGAGAAGCATCAGAATCACACACCTGTGGAGCGACATGGCGGAATGAGGAAACCTGAAACAGCGCCTCTGGGTGACTTGTGCGGTCATTGCTCGGTGGCAGTCAGAAGGCACAGCGAACACTGCTGCTTCCCTCTGTCGCCCAGCGGTGAGAAGGCAACCCCCCGAGCTCCCGTTTAGGACGGGCCACAGTGCTGCAGGCTGCGCTCGGCTCGCCACAGGCCGCTCCTACCATCTCCGCGCCTCTGGCAGCTCTGTAAGGTCACACGCAGACAAGCATGTTCCACGTGGTGCCGGATCCAAGACCTGGTGCCGGTGCTCTGGGCAGGACTTAAACACTGTCTGTTGCTTTACAGTTTCTCCCAGTCACTGCATCGTCAGCAGTGACTGGGGAGAGAGTTTCCATGTCTTGCTTTTTATTCTTTTCAACTTGCTTTTTCAGCTTCTCCAAGACCTCTTCTGGGGTTGTGGAGGCCAAAAGCTTGACCACTTTTCACGAGATTTACCGCCCTGGACAAAGGAACAGATGCATGAGCGCACAAGCTAGATGCCCCGCTGTGCCCCACACCGCCACTGCGTAGCTCCGGTGGGTGGGGGCCACATCTGTCCTAGCCAAAGGTTCTCAGACCCATCCCTCCTTACTGTGAATGTTCACAAGGATTCAAGACTTTCCTTCCTAAACCAACCTCTGAAACGGTGGAAGCTGGGCACTGAAATTCCAACATGAGTAGGGACTCCAGAAGCACCGAATAATCTGTTCCTGAGTGACTGTGTGTGTGTGTGTGTGTGTGGCCTGCGTAGGGCTTACTCCTGGCTCTGCGCTGGACTGAACCTGGGTTGGCCTCCTGCAAGGCCAATGCTTTATCCCCAGTTCCTAAGTAATTTATTTTGTTTAAAAGTGGGAAACTTGGGTCTGGAATGATAGTCCAGTGGGTAGGCAGTTTGCCTTACACGCAGCCGACCTGGGTTTGATCCCCGGATCCCATGTGGGGCGAGCACCGCCAGGAGTAATTCGAACATCACTGGGTGTGACCCAAAAGAAAATAAAAACCAACGAAAGTAGAAAACTTTTGTTTTCTGGCACAGCCAGAAGTGTCCAGGGACTTGGCTGGAACAATAGTCCAGCGGGGAGGGCATTTGCTTTTGCACACAGCCGACCGGGGTTCGATCCCCGGCATCCCATATGGTCCCCTGAGCACCGCCAGGAGTAATTCCTGAGTGCAGAGCCCGGAGTAACCCTGAGCATTGCGGGTGTGACCCAAAAAGCAAAAAACAAATCAATAAAGTAAAAAAAGTAAAGAAGTGCCAGGGCTGCGTCTAGGGTAGGGACAGCAGCGCCAGGGACTGGAGCTGGGCACAGGAAGCAGAGCCAGCCCTGTCTGCTGGGCCACGCCTCTGGCCCCGAAAGTTAGCTTTAACATAAGCTCAAGATTTTATGTACACTTTGTAGGAAATACTCCAAATATGGAACAAACTGCCATTCTCTACAATTCTGCTACATGTTTCTGTAGATTCCAACTACAAAAATCAATGGTGGCTTCTGTCCGATCATTTAAAACTACCATCAAAAGAATTTGCTTGGAAACATCCTTTAAAGATAATAAAGGGCAAACAGACTTATCATGGGGAGGTCGGCGCTCGGATCACTCAGCCAAATGTTCACATACAAGTTCATGGATTTCTCAGAAAACCAGAAATATGCTGCCAGAGGGGAGGACCGAGGGGAGGCCACCCAAGCAGGCAGGTTTCCGGTGCAGCTGATTAATCAGTGACCCCAAACGCCTGACTCCAAGCAGAACAATGGAGAACAAAGCTCTGAGAAACGTAAACATTCTGGGTCTCCTGCAGATCATACTTCAGTGAGTCGGGCGACACCCGGGAGCCCAGGTGTAGAAATCTCATGGGGTGCGGACGTGCGAGGTACTGAGGCCACATGCAGCCGCCTTCCTAGGAAATCCTCTCAGGGAGCGAGGCCAGCGGGAGGCGAAGGCTGGCGCAGATACCAAGTGAGGGAAACCACCTTCCATTCCTGGTACGGATGAACCCGACAGAGCAGGTGCAGAGGCACGTTTGCTAAGGAGGGAAGGCTGGGAAGGGGCACTGTGGAATCCAGGTCGGGACGGCTGAAGGAATTCACGGGAAACAGTGGGAAGAACCCAGACTTCAGGGACGGACTGACTGGGGGCGGGCACACACCTACCTTCTCCAGCACCACGTCGCTCTTCCTGAGGCCCAGCACCTTGGACAGATAGCGGCACAGTTCGGCATTGGCCTCGCCCTCCGTGGGAGGAGCTGCAATAGCCACGCTCACCGCCTCGGCTGTCAGGTCTGGAGGGAAACCGGAATTTATCTTAGACTCGGCCCTTCTGATTCACGGACTTTCTTACGCTGGTGCGAGTTTCAGAAACGATGTGGAAAATCACGGCCCCCACCTCAAGAAAGAAATTCTCGAGGCCTCCTTTGCAAAATACATATAGGGGCCAGAGCAATAGCCCAGCGGGTAGGGCGTTTGCCTTGCACATGGCCGGCCCATGCCTGCCCGGGTTCGATCCCCGGCATCCCATATGGTCCCCGAGCACCACCAGGAGTGATTCCTGAGTGCAGAGCCAGGAGAAACCCCTGAGCATTGCCGGGTGTGACCCAAAAAGCAAAATACACATAACCATTAAGATAAACTGGTGTAGGAAGCTTCAGCGCTGGGACTAGAGATGGGCTCCCTGGGCTGGGCGCACGCATGGCCCCCTACAAGGCTCAGTCAGAACCCCCTACTCTCCCAGTCAGAACCCCCTACTCGCCCAGTCAGAACCCCCTACTCTCCCAGTCAGAACCCCCTACTCTCCCAGTCAGAACCCCCTACTCTCCCAGTCAGAACCCCCTACTCTCCCAGTCAGAGACCCCCTACTCTCCCAGTCAGAACCCCCTACTCTCCCAGTCAGAACCCCCTACTCTCCCAGTCAGAACCCCCTACCCCCAGTCAGAACCCCCTACTCTCCCAGTCAGAACCCCCTACTCGCCCAGTCAGAACCCCCTACTCTCCCAGTCAGAACCCCCTACTCGCCCAGTCAGAACCCCCTACTCTCCCAGTCAGAACCCCCTACTCTCCCAGTCAGAACCCCCTACTCGCCCAGTCAGAACCCCCTACTCGCCCAGTCAGAACCCCCCCCTACTCGCCCAGTCAGAACCCCCTACTCTCCCAGCCCGTTTTTTTGGCGTCACACTTGGCCATGTTCAGGGGTTACTCCTGGCTCCGCTCTCAGGAATTACTCCTGGTGGCGCTTGGGGACTATATGGGATGCCGGGGATCAAACCCCAGGTCGGCCTCGTATGTGTTGGAAGACAGACCGAGCTAGTCTGGGAGCTTTACTGTTTTATCCACTTACAGTTTAATGTATTTTACATGTTCTATTTTTTTTTTTCTTTTTGGGTCACACCTGGCTATGCTCAGGGGTTACTCCTGGCTCTGCACTCAGGAATTACTCCTGGCGGTGCTGGGGGACCCTATGGGATGCTGGGATCGAACCCAGGTTGTCTGCATGCAAGGCAAACGCCCTCCCGCTGTGCTCTCGCTCCGGCCCTATTTACATGTCCTAAGCCAGGGTTCAGGCTAATGAGCTCTCTTCTGTGTAAACACTGATGGAGAGTGTGGCAGTTATAAGAGTATTCTGACTCTGAAACAGGACTATACTCTCTACTACGATTCCAATGTTATCTAGCTTGTATATACAGCTCCTATATACCCACCGGCCCAGCACGGGACAGTTAGAATTTACTAGGAGACTATCCCCCTTGAGACTATCGGTTAAGGTTAAGGACAGTTCATGCCGTTTGCCCTCAAGCAAGCGGCGTGACCTGTGAACAGAGGACAAGACACTCAGACTCACCCTGGTGCAGAACAGAAAATAGACGGACCTTGTGGGTACCATCTAGACTACACGAAACCCATGAAATTGTTGTATGTTTCTCGCCATGGATATACATCTATCGAGATGTATTTCTTTACACCAGCTCTCTCACTCTTTCCGGAGTTTTGACATATGAGAAAGGGATCTGTCCCTGGCATAATTGTTTAGTCCTGGGTGGTACCTAGGGTGGTACCACCCTGATTCTACACTTAGAAGCTGATTTGTTGATCTTTGCTGGCACGACCCTCCCTGAAGATGGGATTACGTTTGGATATAGAAGGGACTGACTTGGGGATCACTTTGGAGGGAGACTTTGGAGCGAGTGCATGGCCTAAGAGACGCGGGGCAGCGGGCGTGGCTTGCACACGCGGGGCTCCAGGCCCTTCCATGTAGCCCTGGGCCCCACGCCCACATGCCCTGTGTACCTGAGACAGCGTTCAGCCTGGCACCAGGCTTGGCGTGGATGGCGATGGTCACACGGCCGCTGGGGTCCACCGCCACTGGCCCATGGGGCAGCGGTGGGGCAGGGTCCTGGCTCTTACCCTAAAACCACAGCACAGTCACCTTCGGGGCCCAGAATGTGATCCCAGGATGCCCGAGACTCAGCCTGCCCCACCCAGAAACCCCTTCCCACAACCAAGCCCCGCCCCAAACAAGAAACCCCGCCCCTAGACAAGCCCCGCCCACAGACGTGAAGCCCCGCCCCTTCCCAGCCCCCCGCGCGCACACACACACACACGCACACACGCACACACGACACACACACACACACACACACACACACACACGCCACTCATCCTTTGGGGGCACGTGGACACGCCCCCGGGGCCGGCGGTGAACGGGGAGGGAGATTGGGGGGGAGCGCCCGGCCCGGGTCTGCCGTACACGGGGTCTCCGTTCGCATTCCCGCACCACCGACACTGACCTTGCCCATGGCACCGGCCTTTTTAGGCATCTCGGAACCTGGAAAGTGGCGGGCGAAAGCCGCGGCGCCCGTCCCTGCCTCAAGTTGTCTCAGCCGGCGGCCCAGCCGCCACATTACCGCCAGGACAGCGGCCGGCGCCGGAAGCTCACGCTGCGCCTGCGCAAGAGACCGCGCAGCCTCCGAGAGCGGGCGGCGCCGGAAGTGCCGTGTGCGCCTGCGCAGAGCGCGCCTGACGGCCTGGGACTAGCACGACCCTTCTGCCCGCCGAGGGCAGCGCTCCAGGTTCCGGCCAAGCCGGAAGCCCCGAGCACACGCTAACGTGGACAGGTAATGCACGCACCACACACACACACACACACACACACACACACCATACACGCACTCCTGTAACTACATACACTCACTCCTTTGAGTACACACACAAAGCATACACTCCCAGTACACACACATACACACTCCTGAGCACACACACACTCCTGAGTACGCACACTCCTGAATACACACATACACACTCCTGAGTACACACACGCACTCCTGAGCACACACACACTCCTGAGCACACACATACACACACTCGAGTATGCACATACACACTCAAGTACACACATACACACTTGAGTACACACATACACACTCCTGAGTACACACATACGCATTCCTGAGTACACACACTCCTGTGCACCTGGGAGGCAGCTTCAGGTGGGCGTGGGTAACATCCAGTGACAACAGCACAGCGGGGGCGTTTGCCTTGCACGCAGCTGACCCGGGTTCGATCCCGACATCCCATAGGATCCCCGAGCACGGCCAGGAGTAATTCCTGAGCATCGCCGGGTGACCCAAAAAAAAAAAAAAAGACAGGGCACTCATGAAAGGATAAAAGCGTTTTATTTCTCCTCCTTCCCCACTGCAGGGACGCCCATGTTGGTCAGCAGCCACGCTCGCTGCCCTCTAGAGCCACCTTCACTTCCACTCATTGCTCAAACGCGCTCCTGTCAGGCGCTCTGGGCACACCGGCCGTCCAGCCGAGTCCTTTCCCTGACCAGCCGCGGGCAGGTGCGGCTCCTTCACCAGGACCCCACGTCCGTGGCTGCTCACATCCGTGGCTGCTCACGTCCGTGGCTGCTCACGTCCGTAGCTGCTCACGTCCGTGGCTGCTCCTGCGAGCCAGGATCCGTGTTCTTAAGCTCATGGCACCAAAAAGAAAAATTTCCCCTTTCTTCCACGATTTCTGGAGTCTTCTGCCGCCAACACATTTCACATTACCCTCTTGAAAATATGAAACAGCATTTACTTTAAGGGAAAAATTTTATGTCCTAATTATCAGGGAAAAATTATTTTTTGAAATGGAAAGGAAGTGATTTTTTAACATAATTTCCACTTCTAGCTACTATACCGTATACTTACTCACACACACTTATTTTAAAACAAAGATAACTGCTTTAAAGAGAGAAAAGAATGTCCTTCACTTAGATACAAAATTCTCTCTGGAAGAAAGAATCTGATGCCATTCTGCCATTGTGCCCTCTTCCTTCTCCCAAGAGGCCAGAGGCCTTCTCCTCCCCACCTTAGAACTGGGTGACAAACACCTGTCAGCGGCAGTGAGTGGCTCAGGAAGCGTGACTCGCTGCGAGCTCCCGCCACCGCACCAAGCAGCACGGGGTGACCGGCCGTCCCCAGCAGTCTGAGCCCAGAAGCCCCGGCAGCAATCCCGCCCAGGCACAGGGGCAGGAACAAAGAATCCAGTTCCAGGAGGGAAAACCCAGTGTCAGGCTTCACCTTCCATCCCCGGTCTCTACAGATCACATTGTGGTGGGACGCGTGTACAAAACGCCACTCAGACTCAACAGAAAGTCACTTTTCCTATTTGCTGCAACAGTCTCTGGTGAGGACTTCTACAGGAATGCTGCCCCGCCTCCCCACAAACTCGGAAAGCAGCCGAGGGTCTCTGTCCAGGCCATCCAAGCGTCAAGACAATTCAAACTAGAGCAAAAAACCCCAACTATGTCTAGGAAGAGTCAATCGGTGACGAAAGCGTCTCGAGGGCGAGCCACCCGCACAGGAAATGAGAGCAGACGACAGCAGGGATCAGCTGTGTTGCCCCTCACGGTGACAAACCTGCCCTCCTGTCCCCAAGGTTACCAGAGAATAAAAAAAAAATCTGCCTGCAAATCACGCAGATTTTTACATCAGCATTTTTTCTAAATCTTCTAAGAAACTAAAATGTTTCTTAGCTTACAATTAAAAATACTCACAACACTCAGACTAATATTTTGCGGCCAGTTTTATGCCTTTGAGTTCAGACTGGATCCTATACACCAGGATGGACTTTGTGCTAACTTAGGTATAAAAGATTATCTCTGGGATCTGTCCGTCTTCTATAGAAGTGCCATTGTTGTTACCAGGGGAGCTGAAAAAGAAAAACATGGTCTTGCCGGCAGCGGGGGTCTCGTGTGCCACCTTCTTCAGCCCTTTGGTGCCGTAGTGGGAATCAGGACCCTGAAAGAGAAGGGAGAGTTCACCGGAGCTCACGACTGGGAGGTGCGGGCGCGCTCCATGGGACGTTTCCTACCAAGCTCTGTGCGGTCATTGAACAAAAACTAAAGCTTTTGGCCCAAAGCTACTAATGAGTAACAATACTGACCCCAGAGGGGCTGGGGGACAGAACGGGGTGAAGGTGTGGACGTCCCTGGTTTAATCATCCACACAGGGGCCGGGCGACAGCACAGCGGGGAGGGCATTTGCCTTGCACTCGGTCGGCAGCGGGTTCGATCCCTGGTATCCCATACGGTCCCCCAAGCACCGCCAGGAGCAATTCTTGAGTGTAGAGCCAAGAGTAACCCCTGAGCGGCACTGGGTGTGACCCAAAAATACAAAAAAAAAAATCATCCACACCATATGGGGTATCCAATCCCCGCCAGCAGTGACCTGTACACACAGGCAGATGCGGCCCCAAACAAGAACCAAACAGGGCCGGAGAGATAGAACAGCAGGTAAGGGGCCTGCTTAGTACGTGGCTGACCTGGATTCAATTCCTGGCACCCCACTTGGTTCCCGAGACCACCAGTGTGATACTTGTGCAAAAAACCAAAACGAAACAAAAACAAACCCCCAAACCCGCCAAGGAGCATCCATGTCCTGTCCAGCCAGAGGCCTCTCGCAGTGGGGGGTTACCCCTTGGGGCCGAGTGTCCAGCACCCAGCTCCCTGCAACGGCTGCTGCTACAACCCCTGAGGGTCTTTCACTTCCGGATCCCACGAGTCCCAGCACATTCTAGGCGTCTTACTTTGAGTGTGGCGCAGGCTGTGTAGCAGGCGTTGGGCAGGATCTCTATGGGCTCTTTGAACATGACCCGGAAGGTGTTGGCCGTCCCATCACAACTGAATCCTGTATCGTTCTGCCCCAGGGTCTGCTTCTTTTCATACTCAATGATCTGCAGAGGGAAGGTCGGATCAGCCAAAGCCATGCTGAGGCACAGCAGAGCAGGACACTGATCTGTCTGTAAGGAGGGGTCTGGGGCCGGAGGGGGATTCCGGGACCCCGGGAGGACTGAGCCTTCCCCTTACTACCGGCAGAAGGCATCAGGCCACGCGCGCATGGCCCCGGCCCCCCCCCCCCAGCGCCACGGCTGCTCGGCCCCACACACAGCTGGGGGCAGCCCCTTATTAGAAAATACTGGAAACCAGAGTAGTTGGCGGGAAGCAGGTACTTCAGGCCCAAGCGCCAGGCCCTGAACAGGGGCAGAGTTCTGGGACCGGAAGCAGCACCGACAGGCATTTCAAGGCAAGCCCATTGGGGTTCCATTTCCTTGGGGCCCTGAATTCCTGAAAATGGGTTCTTCAAGCTATAAAGCAGAACTTCGCTAGGCTTAAAATACTACCAAGAGGTCTCCTGCCCCTCGATAATGACACGAAACGCAGGTTCTGTCAGAGCCGTGTCTCACTGCGGAAGGACGTGTGGACTGTGAGGAGTACCTGGATATTCACTTGATAATCCGTGGGACCGTGAATAGATCCATATAAGCCAAATCCGACTATAGAGATTCTTCTGTTAACTGTGAACCTGGAGGGAAGCCAAACGTAAGTCACGCGGAGAATGCAGGTACGCGTGTTTGGAAACCCTAGCTGGCTGCGCTGTTAGAGGCCCGTGGACTAAGCAAAGCACATCGGCAGACAGAGAAATTATTGCAAGTGTTACCTGGAACGCTATCAAGATCGGCCCTGCCCGCCTGCACTAGCTCTCCAGCACGCGCCTCAGGCCACTGCTCAGCCTCTGCTCCCAGACCTCTCTCCTGTGGCCTTACAGCCTTTGGACAAGCTTTAAAAAGCCTGTAGACTTTATTTTAAATCATCTTGAGATAGACCCTTCCAGATCCAGCTCCCCTGCTGAAGGCAGTTTCCTCTGGGCGCTCGTGGTGAGAGCAGGGGGCCAGAGCAGACCAGTGTGGCCAGCACACGTGGCTGGGCGGTCTGGGAGGACCGACAGGGACATATTCCCTGTCTCTCTAGCCAGCTGGTGCTCGGAGATTTTCCTCGATAATATGCGGTTCATCAATAAATGCTCGAGATAAGAGGCGACTACAAGAGTGTCCCACCCGCACGGCAGAGCCTGGCAAGCTACCCGTGTCGTATTTGATATGCCAAAAACCAGTAACCATTATAGACCTCATTCCCATGACCTGACGGAATGCTTTGAGGCTCTTCGTGTTCCTAGAGCGAGCAGATGCCCTTGGGCTCCACTAGCATGTGACGGGACGTATGGAGATGTTACTTGGAGCCCGCTCGAGCAAATCGATGATCAACGGGAAGACAGTGATACAAGTGATACAAGTGATATCTGGAACATCTTTTTTGCTTGGGAAAAGGAAAACCACCACAATTTGATATTTTTGGAAACGTCTGCTTAAAAATAAAACCTTTACATTATAGCTCACTGGAAACAGAAGTTTTCCAGAATAGTTTATATACCAACTTGTGCCGTACTGATCATTTTCTTGGGGAGTCTAGTTCAAAGAGGAGCTGGGTGGGGGGGCTGCAGCCTGGTGCTGGGGTGCAGCCCGTGGCGGAGCCAATGAGATGAAGGCAAGGAACAATCCAGGGGCCACGTGGAGGGTGTGGTGCAAGGATGGCGACAGGACCCTGCCACAACGCCCCCCAACACACACAGAGAGCAAGGCGAGTGGGCGTGGCCTGCTCACAGTCCCCTACAGGAAGCCGCACTGGGCCTGCCGCAGTGCAGAGGGCTTGGGGGGGGGGGGGCCCAGGTTCAATGCCCAGCCCACAGGGGAGCTGCCCCGAAGTCGTGGTGGCCTCAAGCACTGCCAGCCACCTCCCTGACCCAAGCAGGACTGCTATGAGAGAAAACCTTAGCAAAGGCAGCGCAAACCGCGGGAGGAATGTGTAGCAGCTGTTGCCAGAGCCGGACCCGGAGGGCTGTTCTGACGGAACCTGAGACACGGTGCTGACAGGAGGACAAATGTCACTTCTCCAGAGAGAAAGGTAAAAGAGGGGCGGAGTCACCGCACAGCGGAGGGGGCACCTGCATTGCACACAGCCAAGCCCGATTCGATCCCCAGCACCCATGGGGTCCCCGGGCCTGCCAGGAGTGGTCCCAGAGTGCAGGGCGAGCAAGCTCTGAGCATCGCCACACGTGCCCCCAAAGCAGAAACACACGGAAGGTAGAAGACGGTTCCCGACCTGCTGCATTTAACTTAGCCCTACTAATGGCGAGGTTCTTTACAGTTGGCGGTATCACAAGCACACAGGAATACTCTTACAGTTAAACTACTCAGCAGAACCGCGCATATTCTCATAAAGTGATCCGCAGAAGCAGGAAAGTCACGGGAAAATAAAAGGTGTATTCAATAACCAAACTGCTTTTGGGAAGACAAGAAATATACCCACAAGAAATAAAGATCATTTCTTTCTCTCACTCTCGATAACCATAAACATTCCTACTTCGTTTTCCTATTAGATATTGTCTATTTACTCTATTAATGGAGTAAAGCATTTGCATATAAACTACTGTCTTCTATCTTCTTTTTTGCTTTTTTGGGTCACCCCGCGGCGGCGCTCAGGGGTTACTCCCTGGCTCTGCACTCAAAATTACTCCTGGCGGTACCCAGGGGACCATATGGGATGCCAGGGATCGAACCCAGGCCGCCACTGGCAGGCCACGTGCAAGGCAAACGCCCTAACCGCTGGGCTATCACTCCGGCCCCTATCTTTTCTTTTTATTTTTGCTTTTTGGTTTGTTTTTTTTTTTTTTTTTTTTTGCTTTTTTGGGCCACCGAGCGATGCTCAGGGGTTTCTCCTGGCTCTGCACTCAGGAATCACTCCTGGCGGTGCTCAGGGGACCATATGGGATGCGGAATCGAACCCAGGCCGCCACGGGCAGGCCACGTGCAAGGACAAACGCCCTAACCGCTGGGCTATCGCTCTGGCCCCTATCTTTTCTTTTTATTTTTGCTTTTTGGTTTGTTTTTTGCTTTTTTTTTTTTTTTTTGCTTTTTGGGTCACACGGACGATGCTCAGGGGTTACTCCTGGCTCTGCACTCAAGAATTACTCCTGGCGGTGCTCGGGGACGATATGGGATGCCGGGATTGAACCCGGGCCGGCATGGGCCGGCCCACGTGCAAGGCAAATGCCCTACCCGCTGGGCTATCGCTCCATCCCCTTTGCTTTTTTGGGTCACACCCGGCAATGTTCAAGGGTTACTCCTGGCTCTGCACTCAGGAATTACTCCTGGTGGAGCTCGGGGGACCACAAGGGATGCCGGGATTGAACCCGGTCAGCCACGGTGCAAGGCAAACGCCCTCCCGCTGTCATATCACTCTGGCCCCACGTCTTTTCTCGCAGTTTTGTTCACACGGACTTCCACGGTAACGCACGGTCCGCGGTCTGTCAGTAATTCCCCGCCGTAACAAGTCTGCCTTGCTCTCAGTTTCCTCGCTTTCTGACCATCTAAAATGTTGGGCTTTCTGTTCCGTATTATTCCAGGACAAGCTGGGAAAGCCCTTTCTCATCCTCACAATAAACACTCCCTTCTATTTTGCTATTTTTTTTTCTGTTTTTCTTTTTTTTGCTTTTTTGGGTCACACTCAGCTCAGGGGTTCCTCCTGGCTCTGCACTCAGGAATTACTCTTGCCGGTGCTTGGGAGACCCTATGGGATGCCGGGATTGAACCGGGTTGGCTGCGTGCAGCAGCAAGCGCCCCTACCTGCTGTGCTATCACTCTGGCCCCATTTTGCTGACTTTTTTAAGTTGGAGGCCACACCTGGTGGTGCTCAGGACTACTCCTGGTTCAGCTTAGGGATTAGTAATTATAGTTCATTCATAGAAATTACTCCTGGTGGCACTCAGGGGACCATCTGGGATGCCAGGGACTGAAGCCAGGTGGGCGCGTGCAGCGAATGCCCGATCCCTCTCCCTACCCTCTGTACTATCGCTCTGGACCCTGCTCGAGGAAAGGGTCCATTCCTTAAACTCTGGTAAGACTCACCTGTTGAAAACCATCTTGTGGACAGTTCTCTGATACCTTTAACTCCGTCCATAGGGACTGGTCTATTCAGGTTTTCCTCTTCAGTCAATTCTGATAATTTATTTTTTGCCTATAAAATGATCCATTCCATCAACAGGTTCAATTTATTAGCACTGAGCAAATCGGAAAGAAAATGAAAATTCCCTCACGCATGACTATATATTCCTGTTATCTTCTAGTCTGTCTTCTTTATTACCATGCCAGATGTTGATTATGCTGCTGGTTTGTTTTTGAGTGTTTTTTGGGCATTTTCTGTCACACCCGGCAATTTCCCTCTGGCTCTGCACTCAGGAATTCCTCCTGGTGGCACTAGGGGACCATTGGGATGTTGGGGATCAAACTTTGGTTGGTGGCGTGCCAGGCCAACACCCTCCCCACTGTACCATCGCTCCGCCTGTTGTTGGTCTCGTTAAGGAACCAGCGTGCGGCTGTTACCAGTCATTCGCCTCCACATTCATCGACTTCCTCCCCATTTCTCCTGGCTCCATCATTCCTTTCCCAGCCATGGACTGAACGCCTCTATCAAGTCCTGCCCGGACTCACGGACTGGAATCAGTCGGGTGTGTCTGGACGCCCTGGCCTCACCCTGACCGTCTCCCATGCAGAATTCTCACCGCAAATGATGAGAGAACGTATTTCCTTTTGGGGGGCCCACCGGCGATGCTCAAGGGTTGCTCCTGGCTCTGCACTCAGGAACTAATCCTGGCGGTGCTCGGGGACCATGAGGGATTCCGCAACGGAACCGGGTCGGCCTGAGCGAGGGAAAGGCCCTCCCCGCTGCGCTGTCCCCCTGGACCCTGCATTTTAAGTTTCTATTTGACCCCAAAGTCCCCACTGGATCCTCTTTCCTTAATTTTTGGGCAAACTTACTTTTCTAGTTTCATACGAAAGTGCAAGTAAAATAGTAACAATCCAAACGCACTTTTATGGAAACCCGTTCCTCTGTATTAACAGCGAGCCCGAGAGCGCACAGTAACAGCGGAGTTCTCCGATCGTTCACTGCACGGAGCGGCATCTTTCACCACCCAAAGATCTGAAAACCTTTTTGTTTGTTTTGGGGCCACACCTGGCCCGGCATTTGGGGTCACCCTGGCAGGGCCCAGAGGCCACATGTGATGGGAACCGGGGTCAGCCACGTGCGAGGCAAATGCCCCCCACTCCTGTCCCACTGCTGGCCCTGGCTCGGTGAACAGACAGAGCTGCTTTGCGGGCAACGCCCGGCGCGGGGCAACACGACGCGGCAGCGGGCCCTGAGGGCGGCGGCCCGACCGACCGGCCGTACCTGATGCGGTCGCTGGTTCCGCTGTAGCCCCAGCGGCTCTCCACCTGCTGGAAGCGGTTGATGCAACACTCCTTCCCCCGCAGGCAGCAGCGCCGCCGGTCGATGTAGTCCACGTGGCTTGGGGGTTGACGGTGAAGTGCAGGAAGAGGCTGACCACCTCCCGTCCGACAAGATTCCAGACTGCGCGGGGCCTGGGAAAGGAGACCGGCTCAGTGAGAGTTCCCAGCGCACGGCCTCGCTCCCGACGGACCCTCACGGCCTCGCTCCCTGACTGTCTCTTGATGGCCTCACTCCCTGACTGTCTCTTGATGGCCTCACTCTCTGACTGACAGCCTCGCTCCTGGACTGACCCTCATGGCCTCGCTCCCGACTGACCCTCACGGCCTCACTCCCAGACTGTCTCTTGATGGCCTCACTCCCGACTGACCTCTCAGCCTTGCTCCCGACTGACCCTCACGACCTTGCTCCCGGACTGACCCTGACGGTCTCACTCCCTGACTAACGCCGATGGCCTAGTTCCCTAACTCTGAAAGACGCGCGTGAGTCCCGGCTGGAACACATAACCAACAAGGCGGAAAGAAAAATGCTGCAGCATGAACTTGAAGTCTAAGAGCAATAGTAAATCTAAACTGAGATGCAACTCCGCTCTCTAATACCCCCTAAGAACTCTCCATTGAGAGCCAGCACGGTGCGCTGGGGCACAGGCTGATGCCACGACTGCTGGGACAGCCCTGCCAGCACTGGCATGACCCCAGTAAGAAGACAGCAAGCAGGGCCAGAGCTACAGCACAGCAGGGGAGGCGTTTGCCTGCAAGAGGCCAACTTGGTTCGTCCCCAGCGTCCCGTATGGTCTCCCAAGCACCGCCAGGAATAATTCCTGAGTACAGAGCCAGGAGTAATCCCTAAGCACCGCTCGGTGTGACACAAAAAAAGACCAAAAAGACAGAAAGCGAAAATAAGCTCGAGGTTCAGGGCGTGTCGTGTCAACGGAGAAATATTTTACTCACTTTGGCAAGTGAAGATCAAAATCTGACCGTTTCATTACAAGTAAGGAAAAGCAGAAACCAGGGACAATCTCAACTGAGTAAGCGTTTACTGAGCCGCACCTGCCGGGCGCGGGGGCTTACTCTTGGTGCTGAGTTCAGGGTGGCTCCCGTGGGGTTTGGGGAGACCACAGGGGTGTCTGGGATCAAACTGAGGTGACAGGAAGGCCAGTGCCCTACCTGCTGTTCTACAGCTCCAGCCCAGGGAGATTCATTTTACTGTGGTATTTCCTTTATTACGAGGTCTGGGACTACCTGGCAGGCTCCCTGTGGGGGTGGGGGTCCGTAAAAGTGATTATTGTTGTTGTCAGGACACAAACGATCTTTGGGCCACGCCTGCCACTGGCTGGGGTCGAGTCACTGCTCTTGTGGCCACGATCAGTGGACGCCAAAACCAAAGAGCATCAACACGGGCAAGCCCTGCGGGCTCACCTGCCGCGAACTCCTCGATGGTCATCAGCGGGAGCGGATCAGGGCCAGGGCCTTCCCCAGGACCTTCTGCTTGTTCCCAAACGTGGCCGGCAGCTGCTGTCGCTGACACTCCGCCTCTGCCCACCGCACAACAGCTCCAAACAGGCGACTTTCCCGAATGCTGAGTGTGTCTCTCCGAGAACCGCACAGAGGCGTGTCTGCGGGGGACACAGGCGAGGATCGTGGCGAGGTGGCCCTTCCCCGAGTCGGCACAGCGAGGCGAGTCTCGGCGTCCACCAACAGCCACAATAAAAGGCCCCGACTGGCAATCAGGGCCTTTGAATGGTCTTTACGTGGGCATTAAACCGGTGAGGGAGGCTCCTCCCAGAGCCACAGCCCCGCCCAGTCCGTGATCGAGTTTGTTCAGGAAGGGCAGGGCAGGGATTCGGCACTGGCCTGGCAGGTGGCCAACCCCAGCCCGATTCCCTGGCACATCTGCACTGCCAGGAGGGACCCCGAGCACAGAGCCAGAAGCCAGCCCCGAGCCCCGGAGGGACCGTCTCTCGCGAAAGAACACACATCCCACGTCGGGCCCAGAGCAGCATCCACGGGAGAGCCCATGCAGGACTCACCTCGGTCGATGTCCGTGAAGCCCTCGGCGCTGATGGCGTCCACCGTGCTCTTGTCTATGGTGTCCAGACACAGACTGGCCAGCTGGGGCTCATCAAACAACCGAGCCCTAAACACACACACAGACCGCTCCTTTACCGCCCCGCCGGCTGCCTTTAGGCTGCACAAACCCAAACAGTTACAAGGGCTAATTATGGGAGCTGCTGACTTCAAACACAATTACCGCGGCCCCATTTCTCCACACTCCCCTCCCGGCAAGAGGGAAAGCTAAGAGCAGATACTCGAGATAACGCGAGATAACGGGCCCACGCCAACAACCTGTTACTCTCACTTCCCGTCTCCATGGCCAAGGGCTCCTTTCTCTCGGAGGTAAGATGCTCTGACTTGCTCAGGACCAGCCCCGGCCTCAGGAGCACAAACAGCAGATGTTTTCGTCTGCTCTTTGGACCACACCCAGCAGTGTTCAGGGCTTACTCCTGCCAGTACCCCGGGGAGTAAGTGGTGCCGTGCAACAAGCGAGTGCCTGCCTGCTGGACTATCACCGCAGGCCTGTTTTCCGCTTTGAAAAATCTAAGCAAAAATCAACAACGAAGACAAGATAAAACGTTCACGTGCCAGAGTATAACACCCAAGAACGGATCGTCTATGACCACACACGACGACAGAGATTTGGAAATTTGACCATGAGCCCAGGAAGCCGGAGCACGTATTGTCAGGTCTCAGCACTGACCCCAATTCCAAGACCAGGAACGGAGTTTGCGTTACGTGCTTAACCAGGACGCACATTTCACAACGACAAACAAACCTAGTTAAAAAGGCAGAGAACATGCCCCAAACGGCTCGTCCTTCCCGGGGGTCACTGCTGCTCCCAGACAGACACCGAGGGAACGGCAGGCACAGGGTGCGCCGTCAGGAAGCGGCCAGACAGACACGGGCCACTGCCGCGCTGGACACTGCGGCGCGCTGGACACTTTGTCCGGGGCCACGGGGCAGGAGCTGGGGGGCTGTAGGGCCATCTCCAGCCCAGAGAGTTTCATGAACAGGTCAGCGAGAGTATTCTTTACTGGCCAACCCAACTTCACCTGCCGTGGTCCATCCGGGAGCCCATTTCCACTCAACGTAGGAAAAATGATTCGCTTTCAAGAGTCCTGACCTAGAGCGGCCACTCTCAGGCATGTGCACACATGGGACGCGCCCGGCTCCGAGAGAACCGTCAGAGTCAGGCTTCCGGAGGCGGGTGGTGTCGAGTCGGAGTCCGGAGAGGGAGGCAACAGAGCCCCCTCCAGGAAACAAGCCCAGGGGAGCAGGGCCCCACGTGTCCTCGGGGGCTGAGTCACTGACCCGCCAAGAGAAAACCTGCTGTCATGAGGCCCGGCACTGGACAGGCCGGAGAGCCGCCAGCCCCGAGCCTGGGCCACAGCCCTCCCGCCACCTCCTGACCCAGCCTGGACTCTTGCTGCCAAAAGCGCTCGTGAGCGTCTCAGGGCTCGTCAGAGGCCCTCGGCCGATCATTTCCTGAGGGTCCGCTTCCGTCCTCTCCGTTCATTTTGTCCTGCTGGGGTAGACACGGCAGGAGCCACGAGCTCCGCCCCAGCCCTAAGCAGCAGCCCCGTGGGGGACCCCCAGGCCCCGACTCCTCAGTTCCTTCACTGCTGACACGGCACAGCCCGCCCAGAGCCTGGACGCTAAGGTCACGTGACTCTGGCGCTGCGCCTCCGACGGCACCAGCTGGAGCTACAAGGGACCCCGTCAGGTGCAACCACCCGCGCGGGAGAGAGAGACGCAGGACAGAGACTTCTGGAGGCCCAGGGGCAGCCAGACTCGAAAGCCAGGCGCGAGGTCGGGCCCTGCAGCCTCAGGCGACGCCCACCTGGGTCAGGAGCATGAAGGCGTTGTCTGCCCGCAGGTGCTTGGTGAGAAAGTCCACGCAATGCGCCTCCAGGGCGGGGACCGCGTACTTCTTGGCGGTGTAGAGCGTGGTCATGACCGTCTCGGGCCGATCTGAACCTCATCCGAATACAAGAACCTGGAAAGCAAGTGGGAGGCCGCCGGCGGCAGGGTCAGGAAGGCATCAGGGGTGCAATTCCCAGCAAGCTCTGCACGGAAACACCGAAACCTGCACTAGACGCTCGGGGTGGGCTCCCTCCAGCCCGTGCCTCCTGGCCCTGACCTAGCTGCAGAGGGGCGAGCACTGTGGTCTGAGCCAAAGGCACCCAGGGTGGTCTCTCGTGAGAGTCCACAGCCCCAGAGTTGGTCAGTCACCACTTCTGGATCATGGTGCAACCCCCGCCCCCCCAAACCTGGGCAACCTCCCAGCCCCGCAGGGTCCCGAGCTCTGGGCCCGAGGACGCAATGCCGCGCCAGGAGCAGAGGGAGCTGCCTCAAGGCTGGGTCACTCTCCATGCTCCGTTCCCTTCAACTGCTCCGGGGTCCCGCGCCCAACCTGCCCAGATTCATCTCGGATAGGGCCGCATGGCTAGATAGATGGAGTATTAACAGGATTGTTGGGGGGGCATCTCCGGCTTCCTGATCACACTGCGGCGGCTGCTTTTTAACGCGTCATTACTGAACCATCAACCTTTACGGCCCCAGGTTTGCACCTCTGGGTCGCGTGACACTCGGTGTCAGCCTAGGCCAGCGCTGACAGTCTCGCACATGTGGGCTTGCGGTTTTCCCTTTTCAGGTCACACCCGGCGATGCTCAGGGGTTACTCCTGGCACTCAGGAATTACTCTTGGCAGTGCTTGGGGACCCTACGGGATGCCGGGATCGGACCTGGGTCAGCGGCCTGCAAGGCAAACGTCCTACCCACTGTGCTATGCCGCCGCTTGCGGTTTTTCTAACTTAAGATCAAGCTGCGCCTTGACAGCGACAGTTCAGTCCGCCTGGCTGTAATCTGAGTTTTCTCTGTGAGGATGATGAATATTCCTCAAGAAACCTGGGAATTCTGTGAGGACACATTACCTTCTCAGCTCCGAGAGCTGAGACACGCACTTTAAGAAACAGAACCATGGGGCTGGAGCGATAGCCCAGCGGGTAGGGCGTTGCCTTGCACACAGCTGGCCTCTGCCGGCCTGGGTTTGATCCCCGGCATCCCATATGGTCCCCCGAGCACCGCCCGGAGTTATTCCTGAGTGCAGAGCCAGGAGTAGCCCATGAGCATTGCCGGGTGTGGCCAAAAAAAAAAAAAAAAAAAAGAAAAGAAACAGAACCATGCCCAATAGCTTCAGTTTCTGGTACTGGTTTGGGTTTTGGCAGTGACTGGGTTGGTGCAGGGCCGGCCACCACCCAGAGCCTGTACAGGACGGGCCACCCGGCAGAGGATTCCCGGTCACCCACCCCACCCTCTTTCTCGGAGGCACCCGGGCAGAGCGGAGGTCCCCGAGCCACAGCCAGCAAGTGGGGCAGGGTCTTGCCCCCTGCACCCACCCCCTCCTTACCCTCTAGGGGAAGAAGCTTCGCTTTTTATTTTATTTATTTATTTTTTTTGCTTCATTTTTGGGTCACACCCAGCGATGCTCAGTGGTTCCT